>APFE031204221.1:79811-90887 GCA_000404065.3 Pinus taeda | reverse complement strand
TTTTTTATTTTTTTTTAAATGTATATCTAAAACAATTATTAAAAATGAGTAAATAATACAAAGAAAAAGTAAATTCCCAAAATTGATTACATGCCCATGCTTGGTTTCCTCACCATGTTTAGACAGACTTGGAAATCCATGATGACCTAACTGACTCTAAGAACACTAATATGAAATTAGAGTGAATCAGATCACAATTATTATAGAGAAAATTGGTTAAGATCATTAATGTGAAATGAGAGTGAATAAGATCACAATTATTGTAGAGAAAATTTGCTAATATTCTAACTGTGTTAATAGATTGTAGAATGCGAAATGTGAGACTTTACATCCATTCACAATGCACCCAATCTAGTATACATGAAACATTTAATAGATATAAATAGTTAATTTATGTATGAATTATTCTTCACGAGTTGATATTTATATGTTTCATGTTTTATCTAATCATGAATTATTTCTTGTTAAATACAATTAAAGGACTTGCCATAATCACTGGCCTATTTGAGAGAGGTCAAAAACAAAAATGATGGAATTTATTGAGTGTCATGCTCAATAGTTTATTTATATATATATATATATAATATATATATATATATATAAACTTGATAAACAACTTCCAAAAAATATATATATATTTATATATATATAACTGGATAAATAAGATAAGGAATTGATAGGCAATTTCCAAATTAATGAGACAAATTTATTTTCAAATATTAGATGAAATACATCATAAATTCACTAAGTGTGAAATTGTGAGGAAAAAGATGCAGAAACAAGCATGCAATTGCAATGGAGCAAATCCCATTTTTGGTAACCTCTCCACCACGTCCCAATGGTTGAAACGACTTTATGGAAAGATGTATATCTTAATGGTATGTCTAGTGGATAGAAATGTAAGCCACATTGATATGTGCACTTATTTTCATTATAACAATATCATTGAAATTAGCTTATAACTTCTTATCAATATGTTGATGAATACCTTTTGCATTGAGTTCCTATAAAAGCACTGATAAAAAGCACTCATATTTATAAAATATACTTGTCGAAACCTTTAATGAAATACACCATAAATTTTCTAATTTTGAAATTATAAGGAAAAATTAAAGAAAATGTATGCAAGTGGAACAATTCATGCCCTTTTTATATATATCACCATCATATCCCCCTAAATGAAATGCCTTGATGGATATATGTATGTTTAAATTGTATGTCTAGCAGAATAAAAAACCAAAGTCACCTTGATAAACTCCCATTAACATCCTTAATTTTATTGTTGTGGAATGTTTAAAATTAATTTATAACCTTTTAGAAGGATGTTTATGGTTACATTTCATAAAGAATTTCGAATTTAAAAGGATGAGTATTACATGGTAACATCATTTCGAAGAAAGCACCCACTTATAACTTTTCTTTTTAAATGTTAATTGTCAATAGTTTGATTTAATTATGGTTATTTATGTGTATAATTGTTTTTTTAGCTTAATTTAGGGGAGATTTTTTAAATATTAATTGTGAATGGTTTGATTTAATTATGGTTATTTATGTGTATAATTGTTTTTTAATTATATGGTGAATCGGTAATTGTCAGGCTTAATTTAGGGGAGACCTAAGATCAAATCTTATAACTGCCACTATAACACCAAAAGCATAACCACCCACCTACAAGTCAGATATTTTTACAACCATTACACGAATAATTATTATAAGATATCTATTATAGTAAATCCCAATTCTATATATGATTGCTATAAATATATTGATTGAAAAATCGTTTTGTTAGCATAATTCCAGGCATAACTTTCTTATTTTAAAGCATATATACCAAAACTTGTAGTGTCACTCTCCAATATCAAGATTGTGGACATTGTGTCAAAGCTTACGTGTCAATGCCATAAGGAATCTTATATTCTGTTCCTTATATTCTTAAAGTTTTAGGATCCACGGTTAATAGAGACTTTTTACTCCACGGTTAATTGAGACTTTTTACACAATTTTTACAAAACTATGGAGAGAGTAACGGAACATTATCATTTCATGAAATATGCTTTAATATTTGCGAATTCCAAATCCTTTTTATCACATATTAATTTTGTTTTTTCTCCAATTTTGTAAAAGAAAATAATTTAATTAAAATTTAATTAGGTTTTTTCATTGGCTCCATTTATATAGTTGATGTTGGAAATTTTCCATTAACAATGTTTTTTTTAATATCTTGTGGGGACTTAATATGTTTTGGGGAATATGTTTTACTAAATTTGTGAGGCAATTAACTATATTACAATTTAACTTTCGAATTTAAAATGTCTTCTTAAAGTGTCTTTTTTTACTTTTAAAAAATTACTAAGGTTAGATTAGTGTTAATCCATCTACCAAGTTTCATTTTTTCTTACATCTTTGTAAGAAAGAAAACTAGAGTATTTATGGAAATTGTTTTATCCTAGGTGGAATGTATCATAATCAATCTTATAATAAATTTAATGATTTCATGTGATCTAATTATCCATCTTTAAATAGATAAGTAATTATTTTAGAACCAATATGTGCTATGTCAAACACGAAATACCAACAAATAAACAACTAACCATCATGAGAGTTTAGGAAGAATATACAATAGCTCAAGTAACATTAAAATTAAAAAAATAATGTAAGGAACACAACTATTAGCATTCAATTAAAAATGAAATGTAACACCTAAGAAAATAGTAGCATGAAATCATTTTTAAGAAGAAATAAATTAAAATAGAAGGAACTTTTATGTATCAATTAGATATCCTCCATCGAAATGAGTATAAATTACTCTTAGAAACGGGGTGAAATTAATAGTTAATAAATATTGTTATTTTTTTTTGATAATTAATTTGATAAATGGAGGAGAGAATTATTTAGATGTCACATTAGAAATAAATAAATTGGCATATCTCAATTTATAAGTTAAATAAAAAAAATATAATAAACCAACGTAGGACATAAATATTAACCAAAGTTTGTGTTCCACATTAATCCAAGAAAATGTTGGTATAGTTTGAAAACATAATATGGAATATATATGTTATGGTTCACAAGAGACTAGCAAGCAACAAGACTTGAAGTCATTACAAGGATATACTCATTATATGATCAAAATTTCATAACTAGGAATTAAACCTAAATGGAAGGCATAACAACACTTTCCTAATCACCTCCATCTAATTAACTTCCACTTATAGACGTTTTCTTTAAAAAAAAAAAAAATATACCTCTAATTCTTTTATAATTAAATAAATATCACTATCATAATACTCTTTACACTTTAATAAATTTGCCACTTTCATATTTTTAACTAAATCTTATAAAAGCCAAATTATAACTTGTTTTACATTTAACATTATATTTTAATAATTTTGACCTCCTTTCTTTATATTACAATCCATTATTTATGGAAAACTAAAATTCAGGTCACCAAAAAATAAAATTTTGGTATTATATTATCAAACGAAATGACTTCACTTACCTGTCCATGAATTCATGTCTCCAAGAATTTGAAGATTTGGCATTATATTAAACGATACAACTTCACTTACCTACCCATCCTATCCTATGATTCATTTAAATAGTAAATGATAAAAAATAGTAAATGATAAAAAGAATTGTTCATGGGATAAGATATCTTATCTATGTGTTAGAAAAAAAATGGGAAGAGGAATAAAAACGCATATTGATATACAAATAGCATTAGAGATGTTTTAAATGATTCCTCTTTAATTATTTGGAAGTTTAGAACTTTTACTACTTATAAAGTTATTATATATTATTTATTTTTTTTAATGTTATAATATTATTTAAGATATCTTTAATATTAGAAATATAAATCATATATGATTTTAGTTTTTTTTAAAGTAGTTTGCATGCAACCATATTAAAGCTCAGTTTCATAATCTTTGTTGCAATACTGACTTTTCTAGCTTTTTGCAATGTTAAAATTATAGCGAGCTCAGAAGGCCTCTCTCCAAGCTTTTTGAGCATAAGAATAAAATCTCAAATCAAACTAAATAATTTGTTTCTCTAAGTCAGATAAAGCAAAATTTGGTCTCAGTTAATATTAACAATCATCATCATCATCATCCACAACTTCATATACTTCAAAATTAATATACATGAAGTCCTTTCAAAACATTAAAAAAAAACCTATCAAATTGAATTTCCAATATTAGATTAATGTTAAGTTTTTATATTAAAATTTTATATATCAATTTAACATTATACATTTAATTATATAATTTATAAATTATCATTATAACTTAATTAAAAAATATATAAATTAAATTTATACAAACAAATTAATATTAATTTTAAAATTTAAAAAATTAATAAAAAAAGTTTATCACATAAATTATACACTTAATGTAAAGGAATTCAAACCCCATATTTTACAGGATTTGAACTAAATATTGATTAGATACATGAAAGAGATCTTGCTGGTCTTGAAGTCTTTTGAAAAGGATAAAAGTGTGAGCCATGATGGTTAGATGATCGATTTTCTCATTCATTTTTTTGACGTTATAAAAGATGACCTTTTGGGTATGGTATAGGAATCTAGGATTTCAAGCAATATTAAGCTTATTATCTCTTAAGCTTTCATTATTCTAATTCCCCAAAAAAAAATCATATCTCCTTCTCTCATTTTCGTCCCATTTCTTTATGCAACACCATATACAAAATTATTTCCAAAATCATATCTGAAAGAATTAGAGACATTTTATCAAGCTACTTGACTGAGGAACAACATGGTTTCCTCAAGGGAAGGAACATTCTGGACGCTATTGCAACCACTCAAGAATGCCTACACTTTATGCACATAAAAAAAATTGAGACTGCCATCCTAGAAATAGATCTTAAGAAGGCCTATGATTGCCTTGATTGGGGATTTCTAAGATGCCTTCTTATCAAAATTGGCCTTAATAATCTATATACAAAGTGGATAATGGCTTCTGTGGAAAATTTTAACTATGCCATTCTTGTCAACAGAATCTCATCCCCTTTTTTCTCGGCTGCCAAGGGTGTGAGACAGGGATGCTTCTTTCTCTCTTTCTATTCATATTGATTATGGACTCTTTAAGTCTTCATATTAAAAGAGTTGTCAGTGAGGGAAGGTGTCATCCACTAAAAATCAACAGGGGAAACTATCTCTCGTAACTTATTTGTGGATGACATTTTGATTTTTGCTATGCTTTACCAAAATTCTTGGATCTATCTAAATGGAATATTGAAAAGATTTCAAAAATTTACAAGTTTAATTATAAATTGCGGTAAGTCTTCCTTCTACCATGGTGATGTGAATATGGAAATATCGAATATTTGGTCCAACTATTCAATATTGAAGTGAAACCATTTAAAGATGGCATGAAATACTTGCGGCATCACCTTAAACCATCTGGATATACAATCATAGATTGGATGTGGATCTATGACCGGTATTTCAGGAGGATAGCACGATGAGAATATAAATGTCTATCAATGGTTGGGAGGGTGATTCTAACACAATTAGTGTTGGCCCAACTATTAGTTTATCGGGCCCACTTATTATTATTCCAGCAAATATAATACATAAATTGAACATATTAACAACAAATTTTATATGGGGGGAAGTAATGATACAAAGAAATTTCAGCTCTCCAAACTATCAATTCTAACTCTTCCAAAGATGCTGGGGAGTTGGGGTATCATCGATATCCAGAAGTTTGGTTTGGCTCCACTATGCAAATTGATATGGAGAGGACTATTAGGGGATAGTCTCTGGAGTAGAGCCATAATAATGAAGTATATGGGCAATAGGGATATTTCTTATTTGTACATGGAAAGTATAATTAGATCATCTCATGGATCAGCCATCCGGAAAAGCTTCAGTAAGATTGAGTAGTTTTTCCTCCAAAATTTAGTGTGGAGCTTTCAAACAAGAAATAAAATTATTATTGGGCAGGATCCTATTGTGGGTGGCGAAGTCAATATATATCTCTCTCAGCAGTTATTATAGTTTCTCCATCATAAAGGTATCTTTTATTGGGGGTAGGTCATTGATGATTGGCAGGTCCCATCCCCATATGGAAAAATGCCGCAATATTAGGCCTGAATGGTCTCTTTGCCCATCAGAATCAGTTAATTTGGCCAATGCGGAATAGGGGAATTTGTAGATCTGAAACAAAAGACATTCTTATTTGGAAGGGTATCAAAGGTAAGTTGAGTGTCTATGTAAAAGATACTTATTTATCTATTCTAAAGGTTCACAAAGGTAAGTTGAGTGTCTATGTAAAAGATACTTATTTATCTATTCTAAAGGCTCACATTCCTCAACCTGAAAACATTTTCCACATTTCCTTTTGGAAATCTCGGACTCCATATAAGATTATCATATTTTCTTGGCTTGTTTTTTATAATAAAAATTTAACATGGAACAACTTACAAAAGAGGTATTGGCATGGACCTATTATTTGCTTAATTTTCAAAGCGAAAGAAGAAAACAATCTACACATTTTCCTAAAATGTGTTCATGCCTAGGAGCTTTAGAGGAACCTGGCCACTTACTTTGGTTTT
The DNA here is from genome assembly GCA_000404065.3 of Pinus taeda. NCBI lineage: Eukaryota > Viridiplantae > Streptophyta > Pinopsida > Pinales > Pinaceae > Pinus > Pinus taeda. The sequence continues at coordinate 84,311 of APFE031204221.1, read as the reverse complement.
ATAAATATATCACATTCATGACTAAAAGAAGCATTAATTTGGTGGAGTAATCACAAAGAGATTTGGCGGCGTGTTCCTTTACTTGTATTGTGGTGTATCTGGAAATGGAGGAATAAGACACTATTTCAAAACTGCAAAGAAAGTTTTAAATATGTTTTTGAAATCATTATCTGTCAGTACAACTCCCTTTCTCCCTCCATCTCTCAGCAGAAGAAAGTTAAGGCTAAGGAACAATCTTATTCTCCTTGCGAGTTGGATATTCTTAGAGCTTATTTTGATGGGGCTGCACAAAATGGAATATGTGTTTGTGGAGTCTACATTGTAACAAAGGAGGATTAGCAAATAGCCATTTATTGGAATGGAGGAGAAGAAACAAACAACAAGGCAGAAAATATGGCTCTTTCAAGACTTCTTCCGTTCAGTATATTCCTAAATATAGAATTCTTGCAGATCTATGGTGATTCGAAAATCATAATAGATCATGTAAATGCCAATCATTACATAAAAAATCACTATTTATCTCGATGGATGAACATAATTGATTCCCTCTGGAAGACCAGAAAAGATTATGCTATAAATCATGTGGTCAGGTCTCATAATACCGAGGGAGATGAACTATCAAAGAAAAGTCTCCAATCACAAGTTGGTAAATGGGAAATTATTAATACAGTGTGGGAGGTAAAGCACCAAATTCAAGATTTCGCACTTCCAGGTACATAACTCACTTTACCATACATTTGGCCTTAGTATGTACCATGCCCCTGTTTTTTGATTTACTCTATTGCACAAGCTTCTCAGATTTGTAAATATTGCTCCATTTTGCTTATTTTCATCTTCCAGAATAGTCATGGCTACATTCTGTATGGTTTAGTTTTTCTCATACACCATACAAGTTATATTATCATTTGGCGTTATTTATACTAGCTCTATACTTACCGTTTATATAATCTACATTCCATCATTATAATAGAATATTACTTTTTTCCATACTGGAAAAAAATATAATACAGCAAGGCTTAATAACAATCAATATTACAAAACGGCAGGGGAGATGTAAAATACATATTTACTTTCTTGATTGAAATACCCTTACAATATTCCTTCATCAAAAGGGCATGTAAGTTAACTCACCTTCAACCAATATTCCTTCATCAAAAGGGCGTGTCAGTTAACGCCGTGGTGCGTCTTCTAAGTAATGATTGTGCATCATGACGACAATCACTGAGACTCTCACGTATCGTGGTGCGTTATGGGTTCATCCACTCAATCATATATATATATATATGACAAGTTGCAAGAAAAAGTTTAGTGTTATTTTTAGCGTAATTTTTTAATTTTTTTTTGGATTTTTTTAGTTTAATTTTTTTAAAATTTAATTGGAATTTATTGAAATCAAAAGATTATGGGTAAATTTTGCACAATAAAAGTGTCTTAGGAATTTTTCATAGGGAAAATTTATATAAAAATATAGTCAAAAAAAACTAATTTAAATAATACAAATCAAAATTTCACCTCAAAATTTCACCCAACACCAAAAACTCAAAAAAATCAATCAACTCCAAAAATTCTAATTGAAAAAGTACTAGAATATTACATCTTCGCAAAAAAGGTGGCAAAGAAAAGTGTAAGAGAGAACCCCGTTCGACTCAAATAATGTCAAATAAATTGTTATATTATTGTGAAGACGGGCTACTTAGTTTAATACAAACCTTGAAAAACCATGAATATTGTTTAGAATTTGACACTCTACATATACAAAATCGATAAAACAAAATCCAGTTGAATATATATAGAGGGGGTCGTTAGGAAGAGATGAGGACTACTCTTGCATACGTATCTGCAGAGGCAAGTTGAATGCAAAATCATGAGATTCCCTTTGCCAAAAACGTTCTGTAGGTAGAAAGTGAAAACTTTTTCTGATCTTACAACCCATAACTTATCGCATGTCAACGGTACATCTTTAAATAGAGCAGACATAAGCTTGACAATATTTTTGCCTGGGTTTGAGAAATTGTTCCTGGAGTAGTCTCACAATATAGAGCTCTGGAATGGACCCTAGGACGGGTGAATAATCAACTCCAGACGTAGTAGTCGTCTCACAAGTGTATATAGAAATCTGGAATGAACCTATTTAATATCTAAAAAATAGATATTATATAATCTAATTATCTAAAAAATTCTAGAAATATATATTTTGTTTAATTTTTTTTTTCAAAAATTTAAAAAATAAAGAAACATTATATTCAAAATCTTAAAGAATTTCATTAAATATTTTCTTCACAATTTCTGTGTATTTATATCCCATATTAACCATTTTTGTTTATTTAAGATGATCTAAAAAATATTAAGAAACAAATTACATCATATTTGTTTTATTATAGATTCGGAAAACAGATTAGAAAAATCTAATAATCCAAGTAACAAAAACTCAAAGTCTAGCTCAATGCAAATAACAACATATTAAATATTAATAATAGGGTTCAATTAATGTAGGGTTCAATTAATGTAGACATACCAATGAAGTTTATTTTTAGATTGCTCTCTTTATTTTGTCTAGATTTATTCAACAATAAATTTATATGAACTAAAAAAAAAAAAAAGAAATCATCAATAAAACTCACAGTAATAATCTTCTTTTTGCATGACAGTGAAATATGACCCAACATTGTAATTTCTATTTTAAAAAAACACTATGTAAGTGAGAAAATTATGTTTCAACATTTTTGCAACTTTTTAAAAAAAAAGTTATTTTTTTATATAACAATTATATATCTATGTAAATTATTGTTTTTTTGAGTTATATAATTATATCTTCCCTTACAGCTAACAATAGGAAATTTACTTTTTTTAAATATAGAATTTTCTTAAATTTTTTATTTAAGAAAATATTGATTTTTTATTTTATTTTTTTAATATAAAATATTTTCTTAAATATAAATTCCTATTGTATTAAAGTCCACGAACTGAAATTCAATTTTTTTTTTTGCTAATATGGCCAAATTTGGTAACTAGGTCTAGGTCCGGGGACTTGTCAATAATTAACCTCACACTTAGTTGTTGGACCAAGCATCCATGACCTTAAGAGCTTGAGAAAGTAAAGAATGATAGAAAACACTCATATATTTCACACAAAGGTGTATGCGTTAATACACACACATTACATTCAACTATTACTTTATAATGTAGAGTTTGTGAGATCTAACTTATTTCTAATTTAGAAGGAGAGCTTGAGAGAATTTCTCAACCATCACCAACAACTCATAAACTAACATTACTGATATAGGATGAAATCATTAACTCCAAGTGCCCCTCTTAATGCTTATATTACATAAACTTATTGAAACTACCCATAAACAACAAAATACAGAATCATTTTTTAAATGGTTTACAACTTGCAGATCAGTGTAAGCTCCATTGAGTTGCCTCATAACCCTCGTAAAGGTGTAGCTAACACATTGGATTCCCGAGTTTGACTCCTGAAATCCTGAATCAAGGACCTTCCAAAGTCAATTACTAAACAATGTCCCAAGCCATTGCATAACCTCATGAGAAGATCAATCCCATGTCTTCAACAAATGAGGGATCCTTACATAGATCCATAACTACCCTACTATCTTGATAACCATCCATGCCAAGCCTTTTCACTTAACTGTAATTGTTCTGAAACAATTTGAGAGGTTCAAATTCTTCATTGAATTCATCATCAGAATTTAATGAATATTCATTTGTGGCTATATTTGTTAATTCAATGAATATTCATTTGTGGCTATATTTGCTAATTCACCTTGTCCCGAGGATTAACCACATTAGTTGTTTCGACCCAATCTTAAAATTTTGATTAATTCAAAACACATTTATCTAGATTCTTTCTATTTTAATAGATCATAGGCACGACTTCTACAATTCCACATTGTATGCTCAGTTTTCCTCCAATAGTAGCATTCAACTGCAATTAACATAGTTGCTGATGAAACGAGAAAATTACCGAGTACCCGTTTTTTTTGAGGTAGCATATTTTTGACACTTTAAATTTTTTGATGAACATTATTTTTTAAATGTTAGTGATTTTCATGTTGATTTTGAAAAGTGTTGATGTAGTGACAACCCCTTTTTTTTGAAGCATGCTTTTAACACTTCAAGTTTTTTATGTACCAAGTATGAACATTTTTTTTTAAATGTTAGCGCTTTTAATACTAATTTTAAAAAGTGTTGATGTAGCATCAACACATTTTTTAATATGTCTTATTTTTTACCATTTAAATTTTATAATGTATTGAGTGGATAATTTTTTTTAAATGTTTCTGATTTTGATACAAATTTTAAAAATCATCAATTTTTTATAAAATTTTCTCATGTCATAAGTATGCATATATTTTTTTTAAATTTGTATTATTTAACAATTGTTCAAGTTATATTATTCATCTTCTTCTTTTTCATTCTAAGATGCTTGTTTTTAAAGGTATTTTCAAATATGTGTTTCTGTTTTTTTTGCCATGGTTT
>APFE031204221.1:0-49866 GCA_000404065.3 Pinus taeda | reverse complement strand
TTTCATTGTAAAATGTTTTAATTTCGTAGTCAATCTAGAACATTCATTAAGCGGAAACCTGACGTTATAAGTTATGTTTAATTCAGGGTTTTTGGCGCTAGGAGGCAACCCCTTGCTATATATGAGGGAATTTTATTGTGGCTATGGAGATCTGTGTTTTGAGCGAGAAAGGGAGAGGAGATTGAGAGAGAAGAGGGAATTTCAGCAGATCTATTGTAGGTTATATCTCTTCATTTTGTTGGACAGTATAGAAGGAAGGATTGGTTATTTCTATGTGGAGTAGCCCAAATTGGTTGAACCACGTATATCTTTGTCTCTCTTATTTTATGCATTTTCTGTGCTTATATTTCTACAATTTTTTATGTGTTCCATTGCTCTGTAATATATATTTTCTAACAATGCATTCATGTGGATTCAATGAACCACAAACAGGACTTAACCTTTAGAGTGTTAACCAGAGGTTATGTGACTAATTAAATTAGTGGAAGTTCCAAGAGTTGTTCTCATCCTTGTATTTATTCTTCTAGTAAGAAAGTTCCTAGAGAGACATTCCAACCCCTAACATTTTAACATTTTATAATAAAATATAATACACACATAACTTATAATTTCTAGAGTTTTAACGATTTTTGTGCCAAGTAATGGATAATGTGACATGAAGATATTTTTTAGTTGATGTCAATCTACTAAGATTTTATTTGTGTTTCCATTACCAAAGGTTCTAGTCTTCTACTATCATGATGCCACTACAAGATACCATAGCCAGTGCCTTTTTATAAATTATGATGTAAATTTGCAACTACTCGTGAAGTTGTAATCAAATTCACAAGACATAAACCTACTCTACGAAAAGTAATTCACAATTTAGAACAAAAATATCAGTCATGCAATAAGAAACCACACACATGAAAATAGTATTTTTCTCGGGGAAAGAAAATTGTTAAAAATCCCAATTCATGCTTTCATTAATATGATTAATAGAGATGTATTACAATCGATTTTCTCAATTGAGCACAATGTCCAGGTGAATGACCTATGTCTCTGCTCACTGAGAAGCTCTAACCCAAACTTAGTCAATTTCTTCCTTTGCTTGAGCCCCTATTTTCTTTCAAATTCCGAAGGAAATATGCCCCTGTTAGTTATAAATTTCCTCCAAAATGCTTGTATAATTCCTCAGGGTTGATCACCTAACCTTACGCAACCCATGTACACTCAACTAGTTTACAAATGTTGGTTAACTTCCTTGGAAACTCCACCAAAACTTGGAAACTCTATTAATAATTAAAACTAGTTTAACTAGTTATAACTAAAATTAACTCAACCTAGGCTCCTAAAATTTAGGAATCACTACATACAACTATACTTCATGCCCTTAACTTTAATTAACTTAACTAGACTCCTATAAAATAGGAATAATCATATGAAAATTGAACTTCAACTCATTAACTCGAATTGAGTGTTACTAACTAAGTGACAAGAGCCATGTCACCTTAGTTAACTCCTCCAAGTTGTTTGCTGATGTGGAAATTTCCTCAATTTAATCAAGGAAAAATCAAATTAAGAATTTCTTGCTGCATTTTTCAACACTCCCTCTCATTGAGAAAGGGATTATCAACCACCCCTATCCTACACTTGTGGAATGTACTTCATGCAACACCTATCACTATTACTTTTGCTACTGCAACATCTACAACTGAGAAGCATCCAAACAAAAATTGAATCAATTTTGCCTACAATTGTCTACTTAGAAAACTATGTTGTTGTTGACTTTGCTACTAAGCCTCTTGTTGTATTTTCATCATTCCTTAGTATCTGAATGACATTGATCCTCTTGCTACTGGATATTTTGGGCCCCCATAGCAACGTAATGAACCATAAGGAGAATGCCTAAATGGACCCTACACAATTTATGCACTCATGGGACTAGGGCTCTACATCACCCCACCTCACACCTAGAGGTATGGCTACATGTGCTCCCTCTACCCACATTGCTTGAACTCTCTCCCTAATGGAGGTCTCTGACTAGTCCTCTTCATCATCATCCTCTTGGTCAGCCCAACTCTCAACTGCTTGAGCCTCCACATTGAGAGATAAGTCATGCTCCCTCTCAACCATAACATCTCTAATCCTCACCTTGATCCTCAAGGCCATGCATGCATCTTCCTCTAATGTGTAGAGACTCTTGATCATGACACAAAATTTCTTGCTTTGACATGAAGCAAGATGCTTGAGGTAGGCCTTCTCATCCTTGAAGACTATCTCATACCCTTTGTCTTCAATCCTCAATTTGTTCATCAGATCAACTTTCTTGGTGCCATTTTTATTTCTAAATAATTACTTGAGGGTCTTCCACATATAGAAGGAAGTCTCTTTTCGATGTAATTTCGATACTATGTGGTCTCTCACACCCTGCGGGATGATCCTCCTTGCCCTAGCTACATATTTCTTCCACTAAGCAAGCTTTTGCACATCATGTGCCTGTGATTTCGCAACACCTTCCTTGACGTATTCTATCAATCCATTGTCATCAATCTCGCCTCCATGTGATACTTCCATGCAATGCAATTAGAGTTTCCTTCCAAGGCATACTCTAGTCTCAGCCTGTTGAAGTTCATCTTCCTGACTCTAAAGAGATCCTGAGACATTGAATATGTAAATTTGAACTTCTTAAGGAACAAATTCAAAATTCCTATCTTAATCTGAATCCTTTACTAATACCATGTAGAAATTATGATGTATATTTGCAACTGCTCATGAAGTTTTAATAAAAATCACAAAACACAAGCCTAATCTACTGCTCCATGGAAAGTAATTCACAATTTAGAACAAAAATCTCAAACATGCAATAAGAAATCACACACAGGAAAATAGTATTTTTCTCAGGGAAATAAAACTGCTAAAAACCCCAATTATTTATTGAATTAATCTTATGAAGAGAGATGTATTACAAATTCTTTTCTCAACTGAGAACAACGTGCAAGTGAATAACTATCTCCATGCTCACTAAAAATCTTTGGCCCAGACTCAGTCAAGTTCTACCTCTTCTTGAGCCCCTATTTTCTTTCCAATTCCTAAGGAAATACAACCCTATTAATGAGGAATTTCCTCCAAAATGCTTGCATAATTGCTTGTACACTCAACTAGTTTAGAGTTGTTGGTTAACTACGTTAGAAACTCCACCACAATTGGGAAACTCAAATTCTTTGCATGAATGGGCTAATTATTAGTTTAATGATCAGTTAACTAGATGATCTCTAAGTTATAATGATGTCCCACTACTTAGCTAATCACCAACTAGTTCTATTAATAGTTAGAAATAGTTTAACTCATTACAACTGAAACTAACTCAACCTAGGCTCCTAAAATTGAGGAATCACTACATACAACTGAACTTCAAGTCCTTAACTTGAAATAACTGAGCTAAACTCCTATAAAATAGGAATCAACACATGCAAAATAAAATTCAACTCATTAACTCAAATTGAGTGTTCTTAACTGAGTGCAAGAGCCATGCCACCTTAGTTAACTCCTCCAAGTTAGCTATTAATATGGAATTTTGAATTTCCTCGATTTAATCAAGGAAAATTCAAATTGAAGATTTCTTGCTGCATTTTTCAATAGCCTTGAAATTTTTATCATAATTTATTTTGCTTTATACTTTTCGAAATATTCGATATTCCAATGATGTATGTATAAATAATGGGAATATGGCAGAAATATATGGCCATTAGTTGTTGCGAGTCTGCCAAAATAATCCCATATTAGGATTTTATTTAAAATTTTATGCAATACCATTGATTGTTGATACTCCCATAAACTGACCTTTCCATGGAATTAGTTAATAAGAGAGTTTTTGATCTATTGTTTTCTATCATACCAAGATTGAAACTAAAATTCATTTTATCTAAACCATGGATATTCCAATATCTTGGTATCATTTGGTCATATTGCATGGTTTTGGGTGTTTGTTTAAATATAAATCTTGGGGGAAGGCTTTAAACATTTAGTGATAACGTATATATGTTATATTTAGTGTCTAACACATGGAACTGAGGATTAAGAACCTACTTGAATCTCTTCTACTAGGGAAGGGAAAAGGGATAATTAAAGATTGAAGATATTACTAATGATTCAATACTTTATCAAGATCCATCATTATCTTCTTCTACATTAGGTGTTAAGACAATATTAGAATTCTCATAAAAAATTACATAGAAATTTACATCTTGCACTAATGTGTATTATTGATTATAAGGATGTGTACAACATATAAACATTTAGTTATAAAGTGTAAGCTAGTTTTACCATGAATCCATATGGATTATGTCAAATACCATGGCATCTAATTTCGGTATTGGGTCTGGAGAGGTAAAGGATGGAAGGGTATTTAATAAAAAAGGATATCTTCCATTTTGTAACAAAATCATTGAACTAATAGTCTATTCCATGAATACCCAAGTAATGGGTATTATTATTTGAGTTTAAGAGATTCCAACAAGTGGCACTAGCTTTGGTTCATTCATATGGAATAAAATTATGAGTATTACATGTGAAAACACTTCAAAAAATACTATATATTGATCCATCTTACTCATAGAATTATCATCATAGGAATTAGGATAAGATGCATACAAAAGGTAAAACATTGTAATTCAACTAGTTATGGGAAACAATGGAGCATGACCTGCTTAATAGTTTGTGTTTCAAATATCCATAATTGGTATCACTATAGACCACTTAATTTTTTTTTATTAGTGAACCTTACTAGATGTATCTATGTAATTCATATAAGCTTCAACTAGGAATAATGGAAGAACAATATATAATCTCATATGCTCAATAGTAAAACAATTTATACTCAAAATAACATCCATTCATTGTGTATCTACATTCACATCACTTTGTATTTAGAATTATCATGAATATGTCAAATTAATAAATACAATTTCACATTCATCAAATTCAATTAAATGTTTCTATTTATAAATATCATGATTATCTCATGCTAACAATATTGTTTGAATTTCATCAAACAATTTATATAATAGCTAGCTTTATATACAATTAATACATATGTGTTGAACCAACTCAATACCATTCACTAATCATTCCTACATCAAGATAACATAGAAATATATATATATGATTATTGATTTAGTTCCAACATCAATCATAGGAGACCCAGTCTTGATTCCTTGTATGCTTTCTAATTGTTGTTGACTCACTAGTAATCCCTGCCTACTCGGGCAGTTTTGTTCCCTTAGGATCCCTGAGTTACAATGGATTCGTAGGAAACATGAATACTCTAGTATTGTGGATTAAAGCTTCTAAATCCCATTAGTTTCCCACTGAAAAATATCCACACACCCCAAAGTCACAAAAAAAAATAATTATTCACCCAATAATAATTCTATGTTAGGACAACCTTCCAACATTAGGGTGTAGAAAAAAATTAGTACTAATAGCTTGGTCATCTTTTACAGGAATATTTAGTGTTTCCACTTGGGTTTCATGCAAAACTATCAATTTCTTAGTTTCTAGTATTCATATTATTCACCTACTCATCTATCATAATTTTATCAAGACTCTCATGAATTTTCATTTTTTTTTTAAGGCTAATTTCCCCTCACCCTAAAAAAATGTTTTATATTTCTTCTCTATGTTTCACTTGATCCTAATTTAGATTCCCCTATTTTGTTTGTTATTTATTTCTTCAACTAGAGTTGAATATTAGGTGTCATATTTATGTCTCTAACCTCCCACACATTTTATCAATTTCAAAATTAAGCTATAGATTCTAATTCTATGTTCCTTACACATGGAGGGTTCCCATGAACATCATGTTTCTTAATTTTTTTTATTTGATTCTTTTTAGTTCATCCACACCCCCTGCCACACCAACTAGTGTTTGACTTCAATCAACATTTTATTACCATGATTCCTAAATTTATGATATTCTCTTGACATGTTTTAGGAAAGCTAGAATACTTCATTAAGTAAATTTACTTCATTTTTATTTTACTAATTTTTTCTATAATTATATCCTCGTAATCCCTCTTTTCCAACTTTTCTTCTAAATTTCCATTCACAATTTTACTCTAAACTTCATTTTATTTTTCCTCTATAACTTTAGTGTTATATCCCATTAACTTTGATTTCAATTACCTTTCTATTTCCCAATACTATGGGTGCCAAGGAAATTGTTCCCTTCAAGAAATCCTCACTAAGTTTTGAGGGTTCCACAACACTTGTCCTTCAAGTATTTATGAATAATTGAGGGGAACATAAGCTTAACATTGAAGAAAATATTTAATTCTATGTTATCCCTTTGTTGTGAGACTAATGGTGACTTGGGAATCTATCTTAATGTGTTCCCCTCAATGAAACCTAGTGAGTGGCCGAATATGTGGTCCAACCCTCAATGCATCATGCATATTTAAAGAGAAAGTTCCCAACACCCTCTAACCCCAGCCACATCTAAACTACTAGTGGGTGGAATTAGGGATGTTGTCCCACCCTCAACTGAATATCTAATCCATTTTTTATAGCCACATCACCCATGTGTGAAATCATTTGGCAAGAAAACAACATGTTCTTATATCCACTAACATGTCATCAATATTTTGTACCAATATATATCATAGTTAAATTAAAATTTCAATATGAAATGTGCTAAATATCTAAACCAAGATCATTATTTTCTTAAACACCTATGTATATTTTTGGTCTCCTACCACACATATACAATTGTCAATATCATCTAATCATAATGATTAGTCATCAAAATATATGCATGATAATAAATATCAAAATCATCAATATTAAATATTATCATAATTATCAACGTGGTCTAGACTCACAATTAAAACAAGCACATCATAAGTTGTCATCACATGAAATAATAACTTAACCATCAATGTCTAATGTCCTCAAATAATAAATTGTATATCACAATATATGTCACAAACGCCATAGTAAATTTAAATTTTTCCATATCAGGTCAAAATAAGATGGAGAAATATATACATGCAATCTTAAATATAAACTTTGTCTCGAAGTTTCAAAATAAGAATGGCAACTATTGGCACATCTTGTCTACAACCTCCCAATTAGTTGAACTAGGATTATAAATATCCTAATAGACCATCACTTAGTCCACCAGTTGACATGTAAGTTTTCAAGTGCACTCATCCCATATGTGTACTATCTAAACCATTATCATCCCCTCATTTGTGACATATAAATGACTTAAGTTAATAAAATCTAACGGGTCATAAATTTAAAGATAATTTATTGTTCCCTTATTCTTTATTATTTCAAACAATATGAGGATATAGGGAGACAAATTTACTCCTAATGTAGGAATATCAACCCTAGGAAACCAATTTTTTTGATTAGGCACAAAGGGGTCATGAAAATACAAAATAATTTCTATAAAATTAGACAATTTGATGTAAATACAAGTGTCCATATTCTAGATGAATATGAGTTATTATATTTTTAGGTGAGTTGCGGTTTTATCCAAGTGGTCCTTTTTTAAAATAACAAATGTCAAAGTGAGGTGTTAGGTAGTTTCTAGACATTAGGATAGATGTCTAATTACTCTTTTTTCTATTAGGATATTTTATAGCTAGTAAGAGTTATACATGTATATACAATCAAAGCTCAATACAGAACCTAGGGGGAACAAATCTCTGGGAGATAAGCAATTAAAGATGACAAATAGTGTGATCTTATGAGATTAGGAAGTAATCCCATGTAATTCCATGTAGTTATATAGTTCTAGAAATAAAAGGAAATAAGGTTTATTGCATGTGTAGTATGTATTTTTTGCATATTCATTTATTTCTTGAAGTTATTCCAATATTCAATGGTAATAGCCCATGTGTGGTATTGCATACACTACATGAAACCTTCAAGTGCATGAATAGAATGCCTAGCATAGTGATAATTTTTAGTTGAGAAAATATCGAGAAGGAGGGGAAGACTTACTAGTCCTAGTCGAACCCCAATTATAAAAGGGATCAAGAGAGAGGGAGACGAAAGCTAAAATTTTTGGACTATGTCTTTAGTCTAGGAATCAAAATCAAGTCATTTTTCTCTTGAAGAGCATGAGTAATAGTTTTCTTCGAATTCCACTTCCACAAGTTAAGAGTGAAAGAACACAAAAGCCAATGCAAACCAACAAGCCAATACAAAAAGTGTGGACCACCACCCCTCTAGATTGATGTCATAGGGGGAGCCACATAAAATTCATGGGACTTGTGGGATTCCATTAGGGAATCCATATCATTCAATTTATAAATGGATCCATGATTTTTGACCCCCTCTCCTTATGGACATCAGGGGTCACCCCCGCAACAATCAATGAGAGTCATTTATTTCCTTCCACCAATCCACATTGTTGAATTAGTAGAGTAGACCCTGATGTTAGAACTGCAAGTGCAGACCCCCCTGAATGACATCACACTGGGAGTCCCCACATAATTCAATGTGGCCATTTATTTTGGCCAAGTGATCATATTTTCTGGTTGGGACCCACACCAAGAAGTTGGGTATAACCATGGGAGAAGGGATGGGACCATGGGTGAATCAAGTTTAGGGCTAAAGTATAGTTTGTTGAGTGTAGAAGGAATGGGTTCTGAGGTATAGACATAGAACCCAGGGTTATCAATGACCAATGTGCAATTAATGCAATATTTTCAGATCAAGTATTGTGATTAGGAGGACAAGGGTGACCCCACCTAAATCTGAAGAAGCACCCAGGCTTGGTCGAATGGAGTGAAAAGAGGACCAAGAGCTAGTCGACAAGGCCAAAACTGCCACAAGGAACCAAAAGTGGGTTTAGTTTTGTCATATGTTGGTTATGTTAGATTGGTATTATAGTGCATCAATGATCTTTAGGGATTGAGAAGTGACAAGAAAAAAAATAAGAGTTAACAAGAGGGAGTTGAAGACATTGCTCATAGAAGAAACTGAGACAATAGTATTAGTGATAGATAATCTTGAGAAGAATTTTAGGAAACGGAACCTAAGCAAAGGATGAGGTGAGACACCAATACTTAGAAACAATCCATAGAATTTGGAGCCAAATTCAAGAAATACCATCCAAGAAGTAGCATTGGAAGAGTTGTTGAAGCAAGGAATGAAAAAAGTTGAAGATGCCAGTATTTAAGAGACCTAGAAAGTGAGAAAAATTTGTATTATCTTATTTTATTTTAATATAGCTAAATATATTGGTGATTATAGGTGACATAAAGATAAAATGGAGCTATGACAAAGAATCATTGAAGTAGAGAGGCTACAAACATATAAGTTGTTCCAAATGAGGTTCAAAGAGAGTAGAGGAAAAAGGAAGTCCTCGAAGAAAGGTGAGGGGAACAAGTGAAGTTCTTGAGAAGTGAGAAGAGTGAAATATATAGAGTAGAAAAGGAAGCTCAAGAGGTTCTAAAGGAGGTAAATATATGATACCAAAAATATAAGCTCAGAGGAGAGAAGTTTGGTGAGGTGTCTTATGGAGGCTTGTTTGTAGCTCACAGTGAGCAAGGAGAAGCTCATAGAGAAGGAGAAAGAGATGACCATTGATGGTAATGTTAAGGTTTCATTTGATGGTCACAAGGGAATGGAGAAAGAAGCCAAATAAGATGACAAAAAGAGAAGGAAATTGAATGATGACGAGTTTGAAAAAGAGATGGTTGAATTAAAAAAGAGACTTGGGGTGATAAACAAGTTTCTATAAGAGATGGAGAAGGAAGACCAAAAGTTTGGCTAGGATCTAAAGAATAGTTTTTGATGGCCTCTTAGGAATCTATATTCAAATATGTTGAGAAATAAGTTGAGGAACTTGTTGAGTACACAACTCAAAGCTTCTAAGTATGGAGAGGAGGAAGTTCACTATTGTGAACCAGGAACAAGAAGCATTTCTAAGAGAAGAGGACATCGAAGAAGTTAAGGAGAGATTGTTTGAGAGTCTCATGAACTACATGGAAACTACATACCCGTCGAAGGAGCTATTGATTAGAAGGTTTGAAGGGAAAAGTACCAAATGGGGCTATAGATCCTTGCAATTTTAAAACTAATAGTTTGTCTGAATGAAGGTATTGTAGATTATGAAGATTGAAATCCATTGATAGATACCATGGGGGAGGAAGAGAAATAATATTTTTCTCTAAATAGATAGTGAAACTTTAGCAAAATGAAGTAAATAGCAACATACTTATGACAGTAAAAAGGAATGTGATTCTTGGTGGAATTATGTCAAAGAAAGTTGTATATTATAAGGTAATGGATTTAATTTTAGAAATTTTTTTTTTTTGAATGAATATGAAATTATATTTACAAGTGGGGAGAAAAGGGTTGTCCCTAAAGACAACAACCAAGTTGTACAAAGAAATTTGGAGGACAAATATGACTCCAATATGGAAGCTAGTGAATGCAACAAGCTTAAGGGAGTATTGGGTGAGTGTAAGTGCTTCACCAATGAGAGATAAAACTTTCAACTAAGAAAGCCCTAGTAGTGGAATATTGCATATGTAAGAAACACAATGAAATTGAGGAGCTGTATAAATTTCTGAATCATGAGGAAATTTCCTTAAGATACATAGAAGGGGATGAAGGAGTGGCTTTACAAAGCATTAGAGAAGGAACAAATAATTTGTCATACTAGAATATGTGGCGACATTGTTTCATAAAGGTGATCAAATGGAGATCCATACACACCAAGGGGAATTGGTGGCGAAGGTAGTAGAAGAGGCTAAATGGCCTCATCTTTTCAAAACGAATAAATTGTGTGTGAATGCATGATTTACAAGTCAATATAATGGACATATTGTCCAAAAGGAAGAGGGGAAGGAAAGTTTTCTCATAGGAAGCCAAGAGGAGGGGAATTCAACAGATGACTGACAATCCCTAAATATTTTCCAAAGGAAAGAATAAGGTGCGGGAATTTATTCTCAAAGTCAAAGGCAAGAAGAAAACATTTTGTGTAATCAAACCTACAAACAATTAATATGGGAAGCCATTACAACACATGAAGACAATTTGGTTCATATCCATGCTAAAGGTGAAGGATAGCCATCAAAAGTAGTTACAAAAATAAGAAAGGAGAAAGAAGATTTCATAAAGAGTGCAACCAAGTGTTGGGGCTCAGAAATGTCATATTTTCATCCACCTTTTTCTTACATCTCATCGTCCCATTAACCTTTTATCATATCATTTTCATACATACATTTGGGTAATAATAGGAAAGTAGTTAAAAATGCTTGAGAGATTTGTGGGATCATATTTTGGGAAAGTAGAGAGATTAGTGGATGATCATTATGAGTTTGTTACTCATCCCATTGTATAAATAGGAGTACAATCTCCTCCATTTGTAATCTGAAGTTTTTGTAATCTTAGAATTTTGGAGATTTTGAAATAAAGGATCATACTTCAATTTTGCTTCTACATCTGAGTCTCCATTGAAGTGGTGTGCTGGTGGAGTTATGGAGGGCCCCCATGGCCTCACTTGCATGCTTATTTGTTTATAATTTACTTTATGTTTTTGTTTGATTTCAGCTTTCAAGTTTTATCAAATGTTCTAATATTGAAAGAGTATTATTTGAAGGTGTTCTTGTAAGAGAACCGTAAGTTCTCGTACAATTATTAGATCTAGGTTTATTTCATTGAAAGAGATCTTAATGAATATGTTCCTGTAAGGGGACTTTAAGATCTTGGACAAATTATGAGTCCTTATAGATCTATATATTTTAGATAGGCACTTCTAAGTTTACCTTCCCGGGTTGACATTAAATTAAACTCTAATTTTCATCCGCAATTTAGACGCAACATTTTGGTGTCATTGCCGGGGAGGCGTAGTTAGACAATTTTGAAAAACAATACACTTATGTTTTCTTTCTGCCAAGTTTTTTTTACAGGTTATAGGATAATCAAGTGATCATAAGGAGATTACATTGTGACGACAATTGGTCTTCCAAAGACTACATTCATGAAACAATTCTACAGACAATCCAACTCCACAACCACTACCTTGCACCTCCCTTTTTGAAGCAGATTTTGAATTCCACCAATTGTAAATCCATAAAGCATGACATTTCCATATCCATTTTTCACAGCAAGAGTTTATCTTCATATACCATGCATTTCCTTACATTCATTTTTGGATGCTCGAAGTCATTCCCTTTCCATGATGACATTGCCTTGTTTTCCTTGCCATGCTAATCCACACTGCTTGTCTGTGAGTTCTTTCCATTATAATCCTACCAAATATTTTTGTACAAACTCACGTTGACTGATGTGGGATTCCTTAAGGCCCACCTTTCAACAAGTCTTGCCCCATCGACATTAGCACCTTATATGGGAAATAGACTAGAGTACCTTTTGAGTACCTAGAGGGTTACATGCCTTAATGGCAAGTTCTCTCACTGACAATCATGGGAATAGATCAATGTCCCTTGATCTTCAGATCTTGCAAGTGGCTCGACCTCAACACATCCATTCGTACTTCACAAGATGTACTCGGGTACCTTGGCACTCATTGACATCAATGGTGAGTTGCCTCGCACTGGTTAACGACATACATCAATGGTCGGTAATCCAATGATTTCTATTCACACTCGACATCGACACATTCTTTCGCATGATTAGAATTGTACCATCGGTTTTGTAGCGGGTGAAGACTATACACTTTTTCACGACTCCCTCAGTACTTACAGCAGTATGCATTCTAATCTATGAGAATACCACAATTCCACTTTCAGCATTTATCTTTTCCATGATTCAACATCAGCAGTTCAGATTCCTTCATCTCCCAGGATCCAGTTACAACAACATCAGTCACATTTTCCTGATCCAGCAGCAGTAGCAGCTACATTCCTCTTGCATAGTTCATCATTCTTGGGTAAGTAGAGGTATGTTGTTTTCTAATCTTTAATCATGCAATTCCTTATATGCTAACTTGAATATTTTGGAAAATTCCCTCACCATGCTACGTTTTCTTTCATGAGCCATGTCAAGTTGCATGAGGACATTCAACGAATTCAGTTGAGGGGGGAGAACTATAATCACTACATATTCACTTCCATGATTCCATTTCTTCACCACTATCACTCCATTTACCATTCACCAAAATTTATTTTCCAATAATACTTTGTTCCACTTTGCTTCATACGCAATATTGGCATGCTTCATTAATATTACAAAAGGTATTTCTTATGCACATTGATAGCTTATGATTTCCAGTGAGTGTTTACATTATTATTGAAGAAAAGAGAATATAAAACAAAATGAATGTTGTTAACACAAGAACCAACATTCTTTGTATTCATGGTTGTCACACAAGAACTAACCATAAGAAAATGTAAATTGTTACTCATGTCTTTCACATATCCTGGAAACATTTATTATTAAAATACATCATCATGTAAAGCCAAAGTTGTTCAAGATGCCAAATTTTCTTAAAGAGACCCATGCATGGTTGCATGAGGACATGCAACAAGTTCAGCTGGGGAGGATGTTGGGACTCAAAATGTCATATTTTCATCCACCTTTTTCTTACATCTCATCATCCCATTAACCTTTTATCATATCATTTGATACATACATTTGGGTTTCACCTTCTTATTTTCATTTTATTCATTTTTGTATTACAAGTGAATTTATGATTAATTATGAGAAAATGTACATATTTTTATATATATCTCAGAATATGTGAGTTTTGTGATGTGTAGGAAATATGTGAAGAATTAATTCCAAGAGACTTATCCATATCTCCTCCACCATATTAAGGAGATAATTATGCAAGCCTATTCCTAAGGAAAAAGCATGGAGGATTTGGTTGGCATTTCTTATCCCAATTCCTAAGGAGAAAATCATGGAGGATTTGGTTGGCATATCTTATCCAAGATATGTGAGAGATTTATGGAAGATTCAAAGGGATCATATTTTGTAATAATGGGAAAGTAGTTAAAAATGCTTGAGAGGTTTGTGGGATCATATTTTGTAATAATGGGAAAGCATTTAAAAATGCGAGAGATTTGTGGGATCATATTTTGGGAAAGTAGAGAGATTAGTGGATGATCATTATGAGTTTTTTACTCATCCCATTGTCTAAATAGGAGTACAATCTCCTCCATTTGTAATCTGGAAGTTTTTGTAATCTTAGAATTTTGGAGATTTTGAAATAAAGGATCATACTTCAATTTTGCTTCTACATCTGAATCTCCATTGAAGTGGTGTGCTGGTGGAGTTATGGAGGGCCCCCATGGCCTCACTTGCATGCTTATTTTCTTATAATTTACTTTATGTTTTTGTTTGATTTCAGCTTTCAAGCTTTATTAAATGTTCTAATATTGGAAGAGTCTTATTTGAAGGTGTTCTTGTAAGAGAACCATAAGATCTCGTACAATTATTAGATCTAGGTTTATTTCATTGAAAGAGATCTTAATGAATATGTTCCTGTAAGGGGACTTTAAGATCTTGGACAAATTAGGAGTCCTTCTAGATCTATATATATTTTAGATAAGCACTTCTAAGTTTACCTTCCCGAGTTGACTTTAAATTAAACTCTAATTTGCATTAGCATTTTAGACTACACACCAAGAAACAAGACGAGGTTGAGATTCTAAAAGAATTTTGAATACTTTGCAAATCAATTTCATGATGTATTTACTATTGGTGGGGAACAATACTCAGTGCAAGGGCATCAAGTTTTTCTACAAGGAGAGGCATGTTTTCCTCAAGAAACTCGAGTTTTAATTTTCTCTCAACAAATGGATATGGAGTAGAAGCCTATTTTAAGATAAAAAAACATCCTACAAAAGGAGAAGTTTTATAAATTTTTAAGTGTAACAATGGAAGAGAACCAACAATTACTAAGTAGGAGGATTCTTGTAATAAATTCATTTCCTTGCAAAATATGGGAGTCTATCTTCCATAAAGCATCTATGGGGAAGACCATTAAGTTTCTTGAGCATCTCAAAGGCGTCTAATGAGGGAGAATTGGAGCTATGTGATAATATGGTATTTGAAACCATAAAGTTTTTGGAGAGACTGCTACAAGTAATAAGGGCCAACAATTCGGTTCAGAAAGATAATAAGTTGGCCACTAAAATTGAGAAATTTATTTACAACAATGAAAATGATGAAATATTTAGTTTTAAGACAAGGTTGATTGTAAGAGACTACATTGACGAAGAAAATAAACAATTATTTTGAACATGGGATCTTGGAAAATCAAGGATAGAACACACATTTGTTAAATTTGGAAATAAATAGTGGATCTAGATTTTCAAAATAACCAAAAAACTCAATTCTCAGTGATGTTCTTGTAATGCCTTTTTTCCAATTTTAATGAAATACATGTTAATTTTATGATACAAAAGAAGGAAAACCAACTAAAAACAATAGAATAAGGTCTAGGATCTTGGAGGATGCAACAATCAAGGCACATGACTAGGAGGTCATCAAAATTTTCAACCTGGGAAGTCTAATGTAAGAGCATCAAACCTAGGCACCCTAATTTTCTTTTATTAGGCCCAAGGGGGTCATGGAATATATAAAATAATTTGAATAGAAGTATAAAATTTGATGTAAATACAAGTGTCTATATTTTAGAAGAATTTGGCTTATTACTTTATTAGGTGAGTTGGTGTTTTGGACAAGTAGGCCTTTGTAAAAATGATAAATTTCAAAGTTAGGTGTTAGGAAGTTTCTAGGAGTTGGGATAGATGTCCAAATAATATGTGTAATGTTAGGATATTTTCTAAATAGTAGAAATATACATGTATCTACAGTTAGAGATCGATAGATAACCTATGGGGAATAGAGCTCATGGAGCTAAGAGATGATAGATGCAATAATAGAGTGCTCATAAGAGATTGATCAATAATCCCATGTAATTTTGTGTAATTATACAATTCTGGAAATAAAAATAATCATGGTCCATTACATGTGTATAGTGTATTTTTTGTGTTTTCCACTATTTCTTGATGTTATGCCAATATTCAATGTCATTGGCCCATGTGTTGTATTACCCACTGCCAAAACTATGTTAACCATTTTAGGTCACGAAACTTGTGGATGGCTAGCGAGAACACCTAGTTTAGAAACTACCAAGAAGAAAGGGAAGTCTTACTAGTACTTTTCCAACTATAATTATGAAAGTGCTCAAGATAGAGGGAGAAGAAAGTAAAAAAAATGGATAATGTCTCTAGTAGAGAAATTGGGATTGATACATTGTGCTCTTGAAGAGTGTGATTAACATCTGACTTCAAATGCCATTTCCCCAGATTTATACTGAAGGCACATAAAGTCAAATACTAGGTTCCAGAAAGCTATAAACTTGAGTGTGTGCCCCCCATCTCAACTGACTTCACAAGGGAGTGCCTCGACAATTCATAGCATCTGTAGGGTTCTTCCATGGAATACCCATCATTCTATTGATAGAGGCAGTCGGGATTGTAAATCCCCACCCCCTTCCTTGTTGAAATTAGGGGTCACCTCCCATCCCCATAATCAATGAGTCTTTAATTCTATTCCACCAAACTCATGCCATTCGATTAGTAGAGTGAAATCTTGAGTCAAAATTGCAAGTGTGCATTCGCAACTGCTTTGGTTGACATCACTGCATGAGGCCCCTCGTAATTCATCGTGGCTATTGATTTTGGTTGAGTAATCATAGTTATTTGTTGGGACCCACACCTAGAAGTCAATCACAGTGCGTATAAAGAAAGAAGGAGCATGTTCCATGGGAGAAGAGATCAAACCATTAGTGAATTGAGGTTAGGGCTAAATTATAGCCTATTGAGTGCATAAGGATGGGTTTTGAGGTATAGGCACATGAAAAAGGACTATTAACGACCAATGAAAAATTAATGCAAGGTCGTAGGATCGAGTGTTGTGATCAGATGGTCGAAGGGAAAATCTACTTGAAAGTGAAGAAACACCCATCCTTAATCCTGTGGAATCATAAGAGGATTGGGGTTAAGCTTACAAGGCCAAAAGTACCACAAGGAACTAGGAGTGGGTTAAATTGTGTGGTAGGCTAGTTGCATCAACTCCCTTTCCAAACTTTATTGAGATATTGTGAGGTGTATCCCTTAGAAATAATTTATCTCCTATTTATAGCTCCTTTCTATCTTATTTGCATCAACACAGCTCTTTTATCCTCTTTGAACTTCCTTCAATGATGCTTTATTCATAGTCATTCATTCATCAATTTATTGTATTACTTCAAGCCCTATTAGAACCCTTTGTTTGAGTTTATCCCAACTCAAAGGTGTCCTATCGGATCTATCTTATAAAAAATCGAAATGTTCCATTTTAATGGAAATTGTTAAGTATTTTTATATGCAAACTCTAAAAGTGATAGAAAATTGTTTCGACATTTTTGTTGATCCACAAGATACATATGTAGCATGTCTTTTAGAATATAGTTAGTTTTCTTAATAAATCCATTTTTCTCTAGATGATATGTAGTGTTCAAGTTTAGTTGACTTGGGAACTCATCCAAAATTACCACTAAACACAACCCACTACTTGAGATAATATTCTTTGGAACTCCATGCAATCTCACTATCTAATCCATGAAGAAACGATCTATCTAAGGAGCGTTATATGTTGTTTCGATTAGTATGAAATGGGTGTTTTTGGTCAAAGTGTCCAAAACCAAAAATATGGAGTTGTGTCTAATTTCCATCATTGAAAATCCCATAATGAATTCCATTTAAATGACCTCCTATTGCAAATTTGGTATAGCATGAAATTGTAATAATCCTACCAAATGTCTAGGTTTTAACTTCACTTTCTCACACTCTAAAAAGCTTACCACTGAAATATGAATTTTTTATTCATATATTTCTAAAGAATAGTAATTTAAAGATTGCAGACATCTTCTTGACACCTAAATGTTCCATGTATACATCTTAATGAGCTTCACTTAGAATCAATTGACATTCTTCTTCATTTTAAGGCACGTAAATCCTTCCACAAAATCACAATAGACAATCGCTTTACAAGGTGTATCCTTCATACTTCAGGGTCATCATTTTATTTTCCCCCAAGTCCAATTAACCTCCTTATATTATTCATTATCAACTTTCAAACCAAACAATCTCTCTCTTAGATTTGTCTTCAAAGTGATAACTAAGAATATGGTTTTCCTTTGACTTAACAAATTTGACACCATGTTTATTCTTATCTTTATATACATAATATCAAATTCATATTCACTAATTAATTTCAACCACCTTCCTTTTCTTGTACTTAAATTGTCTCACATGAAAATGTGTTGAAACAAACAACAATTGGTTTTTAGTTAAAATTCCCTTCCAAGCACGTAATGTCTCCAAATATTTAATTTGTGAACAATACCTAGAATTTTTATATCGTGCATTACATAATTCTCTTCATGTGGTTGAACCTTCCTTTATGCATATGAAATTGCTCTTTTATCATGCATAAGTACACATCCTAAACTTTCCCTTGACACATCAATACATGCCAAAAAATCTGACACCATTTCAAGTACTCTTAGAATTGGTGTTGCTACTAATAATTAATTTAGCTTCTTAAAGGCCTTTTGTCTTTATACTTCTCTATCCAAATAAGCTTCTTATTCTTATTTTGAATCCTAGTAATGGGGTTTGTTATCTTCAAGAATCCATTGAAAATATATAGGATAATATCTTTTCGTCCCCATAAAAGTGTGTACTTCATGAACAATGGTCAATCCTATACAATCCATAATGACCTCAATTTACACACTATCCATTGCAATACCTTATCCAAAGATAATGTGTCATAGGTAATGAGCCTTGGACTAGTAGAATGAATGTTTAAGGAATTTTCCATATAACTTGTTTTCTATAAGACACTACAAAATGAGTCTTAAATATTTTTTATGCTTCTCTCATGTTCTTGAATATATAAAATATTTTCAATAAATACCTACATGAAATTGTCTAAATACTCTTAAAATTCTCCATTCATTAGGCTCATGAAAAAACTTAGGGACTTGGTTAGTCTAAAAGGTAGTACTACAAATTCATAATGCCAAAATCTCATTCTAAATGTTTTCTTGGGGTTATCCTTTTTTTTATTTATCAGTTTATGATACCAAGATCTCATATTTATCTTAGAAAAAAATGTTTCTCCCTTCATCTAGTAAAATAAATCATCTATCCTTGCTAGAGGATATTTATTCCTAATCACCATATTTTGTAACTAATGATAATTTATACGTAACCTCCAGGATCCATCCTTTTTAGAAAAAATCATTGGAGTCCCATACAATAGTACATTAGGTCATATGAATCCCAAATATATCAACTCATTCAAATGGATTTGTACTTCCTTCAATTTAGGATCTAAAAAATGATATGTTGTTTTAGCAATAAATTATATGCCACGTTTAGGTTAGATGGTTCAATGAATCTCCCTCATAGGAGATATTCCTTTTAAATCCTCTAGAAACACATCCTCCAGTTCAACAATAATTGGATACTTATCTAAATCCTCTTACTCCTTTATGTTGTTAATGATATGATGGAATTTAACTATCATCATTTTTTCCTACATATCATCAATTTTATCAATGATATGAACCTTAACAAGACTCATTTTTTCTTACTTACTAATTATTTTCTCTAACCATTATTGCGAGTGAAGTGCAACACTTTATAACTAAGTCTAAAACTTCCACATGCCATTCTAACCAATCTATTCCTATGATAATTTCATAGGATCTTAGGACTATAGTATACATAGAAACCTTAGTATTGCATGCACTCAGCTCAATCTCATAATCCTTTATTAACTTGCCTATATTCCATTTCATCTTGTGTTCCATTCCTGCATGCATAAAATCATGTCGTTTTGTTTCTTTATGCTTTATTATTAATAATTAAATATTCAAAATAAAGGACTTATTAGCACTAGGGTTTGTCAATATCAAAATAATTACACCATCAATGTCACATGTAGCCTCCATAATAGTGGATTGGTGCTTAGCCTAGGGTTTGTTCATGTTAAAATTTACCACAAAGAAAATAAAAGTTACTAAGAGAATTAATAATAATAAGCAAATAAATACATGAAACTTAAATACAATGAATAGAGTATTTACCGTGGGAAACCCTCAACTTCAAGAAAAAGCTAGTTTATGGAATTCCATTAGATCCTTAGAAAAAAAAAATTCCCAACCTTTTAAAGCTTGCATTACATGCAATCCATGGAAAGAAAACCATGGGAAACCAAAAAACCATGGGCTTAAAACCACTACTCTTAACTTGGTCAACTTTGACTCTTTCCTTGAGTGAGGCCTACCTAAAACTTCCCTCTTAAACCTTGACTTGGGGTTTTCTTGACCAAATATGGCCAAGTGAGTTAGCCTCGATCACTCTATCCCTTACTCCCCTCAATTTTTATACATAGGGTATCGATGTTCCCCCCTATCACCTAGGTCTAACACTAGACTTTAACGGGAAATACCCATGGGTATGCATGATTTACCAAGACTTATAGTATTATACCCATTTGCATGTAATTAATTTTTAAATCTATTATAATAATTAATTTTTGTTGTTTTTTTGACATTTATGCTTCCCATCATCTCATCTTGAAAGACTCTAAGCCTAACACTATTCTGTTGTAGCTCAGGTCACCCATAACATGTCCTTAATGCTCATCATGATTACTCACTTGTATATTGCAAGAGACTTTCATGACCAACATATACCCCGTGGTACACATATTTCTTATCTATGAATCCTCTTTACGTTGAGACAACCTTATGATCCAAATCCTAACCTCTATTGTTGAGCTTAGTTCCACCACAAGCCTATTCATCCATCTCTTGAAATTTAGCATGGAAATAGGGTTGAGGACTCACATTTCCTCTCCTCATTCCTTCTCCTCCACGACCCTCTCAAAAATTCCATTGTGCTAGACTACATTGAAAATGTTGCATGGCCCAACTCCTTCTCTTTTAAAAACACCACATGATTCTACAGTAACCACCTGACATGCTTCTCTAAGAACTAATGCCACTTTTTTCTACTTTTTCTCCATCCTTAGATTGGACTTTAAATTTCAACATAATAGGAATCCATTTTTTCCTAGACCCCTGAAATATCAACAGGTTCTCTGGTGCACTAGTCTTCTTCACAATATGTACAATCCTTGATGCAACTATTCACTTCAATATATCCTCAATTGGCATATCAGTTAATAATGAAAACTAAATTGGTTCACCAAGTAACTTGACACAAATGTTCAGTCATGCCCCCACAATTATCAACAAGTCACTCGTGTGATACCTCCATCATTTTCTCCTTCCTTATTGCAATATATAACGCAATCAATAGATCAAGGTACATGTGATCTAATCTACAATTTGTGTTGTACGCAATATAATCTACTCATTCATTTGAATATTTGGTGCCTCAATTTTCTAAGAAACAAAATACATGAAACATAAATATATTGAACACAATATTTACCCTACGAAAACCCCAACTGTGGGGAAAAACCTAGCTAACGTAATTCCATTAATCCCTTTGCCAAAACTAAACCAATTTGGCCAAGTGAGTCTTCATTGTTCACCTCCCTAGAACATTACAATAGAGCTTTTTCCATCTTTTTAAAGGCTACACTATTGTAATCCACAAGAACAAAAACTTGGGAAACCAAAAAACCATAGGCCCAAAACCACTACTCTTGACCTAGTCATCTTTGACTCTTTAGTCAATTTTACCTAACATTGCCCCGTTAAAGCTTGAATTGGGTTTTCCTTGAAAAATTCTATCTAAGTGAGTCATCCCTACCAACTCTATCCCTTAACCCCTCAAAGTTTATACATGGTTTATTTGCATACCCCCCTATCACCTACGTCTAACACCAAACTTTACCAATAGTTTCCCATGGATAAGCATGTCTTACACAATAGTACACTCATTTACATGCAATAAATTATGAACTCCATTATAATATTTTTTTTTTCTTTGGCATTTATACTTCCTACCCTCTCATCTTAAAATACTCCATTCCCAATTCTCTTCTAGTGTAACCTAGCTAACCCATAACATATCCCCACAACTCACCATGATCCCTCACTTGTACATTGTAGTATAATTTCACGACTAATACATACCCCATGGTAGACACATTTTTTTTATATTTGACTCCTCCTTACCTTAAGAAAACCTCGAGGTCCAGATCTTAAGGTCTTATGACTAGCTTAGTTCCTTAGTGGTCATCTTTTCTCCTCTCTTAAATTTCAGCATGGAACTAGAGTTGAGGATCCATATTTCCTCTCCACATTCCTTATACTACATGACCCTCTCAAATTGCCATAACACTTGAATGTGATGAAAATATTTCATGGTCCAACTTTTGTTCTTGTAAAAACACCAAAAGACACTCCAGCCACCAATAACCATTCTTCTCGAAGAACTCAAGTTGCTTCTTTTGTACTTCTACTTCATCCTACAAATGGACTCCAAATCTCAACATAACAGGAATCCATCCATTCTTGGAACCCACAAACCTCACCAGGTTCTCTAGTACACTAGACTTATTCACAATTTGT
This sequence comes from Pinus taeda, assembly GCA_000404065.3. Lineage (NCBI taxonomy): Eukaryota > Viridiplantae > Streptophyta > Pinopsida > Pinales > Pinaceae > Pinus > Pinus taeda. The sequence continues at coordinate 27,281 of APFE031204221.1, read as the reverse complement.
TCCCTTTTAGCAAAGAGTTATGTTCATTTGACTATTCAATCCTCCATCCAACTATTCGCTTCAATAGATATTTAGTTGGCTTATCACTCCACAATTAAAACTAACTTGGTTCACCAAATAACTTGGCACAAACATTCACTTGTGCCCCCACAACTATCACAATACACCTGACTGATACCTCTATCGCTCACACGTTCTTTATTTCAATCCATGGCCCAATTGAAAAATCAAGGAACTCTTGATCTAACTTATCACTTGTGACATCCACAATATGATCTACTCATTCCTCTCAAGCTATGGTAACTTGAGTTTCTGAAACATTGGATGGTTTTATTCTTGCAAACAATTGTTTCTTTGTAGGGCCTTCTTTTGTCAGACACAAATCTCCTTATTCTAGGGATATTCCATCTATATTTCACAACCTGTCATAAGATTTATCTTGCAAAATGATCAACACAAATTGATGTTTGACAAATGCAATCTCGAGCATGCATTTAATCTAATTTTCCTCTTATATTATTGAGAAACTACATATTAGTAGCTACTACCCTCACAATACTCTCTCTAGTTACAAAAACTCATGTTGGTCCCAAAGCATTAGGATCATTGTGATTGACCCCATTTCCCACTCTAGCTTACCCCCTTGAACATCCACTAATAACAATTGGTTGATCGCAACCTTGAAAACTAGTGTTGGATCTAGAAAAGAAAGAAATTACACCAACTGTCAAACCACGTCCAATACATCTATGCTATTCTTAGTGTTCCTGAAATCTAGTAGGCCTCTAGGGGTCCCATTGTTCCCTCTGCTATTACCAAACAACTTTTCTAGGCCTTGAATGACCCTTGACACCACACTTTTTCATCATCGTCTTCTATGATCTATTCTCATAAATGTTCACTCAAGTATATTCATCATCATCCTTCCTTTTTGAGTGAATATATGCCCCAACCTTTAGTATAGGATGTAATTTGTAACTACTACAACAGTTTTACATGTTTTTCCTAATTAATAACCACAGATCTCGATAATAAACCAATCTCCTTGGAGAGATCACATTTGTTTGGCCTTCATGCCAACTGTTAAAATTTAGTTCAGAGAAAATAAAAATTATTAAGATAATTAATAATAAGGAGAAAAAAATACATACATAAATAAAATTAACACAATATTTATCTTGGGAAAAACCCAACTCTGGGGAAAACCTAGCTAATGGAATTCCATTACTCCCTCAACCAAAACCATGCCAAGCTAAGTAAGTCATCCTTCAGTGCTCACCTACCTGGAACCTTATAATAGAGTTCTTTATGGAATTTTAAAGCCTCCATCACATGCAATCTATGGCAACAAAACAATGGGAAACCAAAAAACCATGGGCCCAAAACCACTACTCTTGAGCTGTCCAACTTTGACTCTTTCCCTGAGTCAAGTTTAACTAATAGTTCACCACCACATCTATCCAATAGCCCTTTCCCTAACACCACTATTATTTTTACTATGTTGGATTATAAATTCATTAATAGTGAGGAAAATCACTCTCCTAGTGTGGAACTCAACAAGTCCAACACCCCCACTTAGGACCCTAACTCTCACTACTAGCTGGACTAAAATTTGGTCTAGAACTCTACTAGTGCAAACTAGATCATTGTGTTGAATGATGTTGAGGTGCAAAGTAGAACTACTTTTTTGGGTGACACTACTATGTTTGACATGACTATTGTGTTGCAAATGGTGACCTTTTGGCTGGAAACCAATATGGTGAGGTCTAATCCTTGTAAACCACATTTGAATGTTAAATATTGTTCCCTTATAATGATTTCTATGACCTGTGTTCTTTCCATTAGGTGTTGAAGTCAGTGTTACTCTAGATTCTCCTAGACCCACAAGCCTCAATGAAGTTCTCTAAACACTACTCACACTCTCCTCCTTAGTAATAATAGCTCATTGGACCACTTCATGCAAGGTGTAAGGCATCAACATTCTTACTTTATCCTAGATGTTGAAGTTCAAACCATACACAAACTTGTTGACTCTTAAATTTTCTGTGTTCAAACATGGATAATATCTAAGTAGCTCCATAAAGCGATCCCCATAATTTGGTACAAATAAACCACCATATTCCTAGGAATTGAACTCATTCAATTTCCATTTAATCAATTGTTTCGGCCAATAGGGTTTTCCAAACTTGTCCTCAAATAATTCAAAGGTCATTTTTGAAATATTCATAACAAAGTAGGGTAATATTATCTTCCACCAAATTAATGCATGTCCCTTAAGTTGAAACACACCCATTCTCATATTTAGGTTTGAGGTGTAGAGTCTCGAGCACATGGCCATTTTCTCTAGCCATTCTTCCACAACATTCCCACTCGTGAATCCAAAAGTTTCATAAATTTCAATTTTTCTAGTTCTCGATGCATACTTTTTTCTAGTCATATTTTGAGACCCTTCAACAAGAGAAAAAGGTTCTCCCTATTCCCACTCCAAGTAATTCACTGAGTATTTTTACATTTGTTTGAATTATCTCATCAAGTTTATTACTTCCCTAGAAGGAATGTTTTCATGTGTATTATTATACTCCCCATCAGTAAGTGGGGTGAGACGTGTTGGCTATGAATGTGGAACATTGTTGCACCCTCTTTTGGCCCTACCACTTTGTATTAATTTTCTTTCCATGTTACCTATTACAATAAGAAAATATTATATCATCAGTTCATCAAATAAAAAAAATAACAATGTAGAATGTTATGATGGTTCTAAGGTTCTAGTGAATGAATTGGGTTCTGATACCACATGTAACAAGGTTGATACATAACTTTAAATCCATAATAATGTAATAATAAATTTCAATTATATGAATTCAAAGTTAAATAATTGGTTTTAAAATTTTCGCTAAGGGCATGTTTATGCCATTATCATTTTAGATAATTGTTTACTTTCATAGCACCAAGGTACTAAGACCTCTATCAAGTTAGGTATCATCATAGTTCTATCATAACTTACAATTAAAATTAATGGATCATGGAAGTTTTCCATGTGAATAGTGTGGTTCATTAGATAAAATTCATCTCTTAGGTACAAGGAAGGTAGATAGAGTCTCTTAATTTCAATTTATGGAAATACGACCCCATTATTTAATTTCCTAGATTCTTGTATTCCAAAAAAAACTTTACAATTTATATATGGATGCTTCAAAGGCCATCAGGACTTGTTTTGATCCTTGAATACCTATGAATTATATTTGATATTAAAAATTGTCATAGAATGGTATTTCTCAGCGAAAACGTTTATCTTTCAATCGTGATGATGTTCATTAACAAATCTATTTTTGACTCACTTCAAATATCACATTATTTTGTATCAAATTAATAAAATAATAATAGAGACCCATATAGTAGGGTCTCTCTATTTCTCTACGGTTTTGAAAATTCATTTCAATTACTCATGGCAGGAAAATATCTCTCCCTCTCTCTCAATTATGAACAAAGGCATCATCTTTTCTATAAGTAGAATACCTACTTAAAGTTTGTTGTTTTTACGATAAGGGTGACATTACGACTATTCTAATTATTGGTCTATATGTTATTGTTACCTTATATTATTATTCATCCTAACCTTATTAATGATAGGTATATTTAGATAAGAGTGTAACTTATAAAGATAAACAATGATTCATAATTTATGACACGATATTTTCTTGCAAACCTTAACCCCTATCTTAGTCGACCCTTCCAATTAGGCTCATGAGATAACAATTATATTAGTTGTAGTCCAAATTATTTTGGATGGTAACGTGGGACAACACTAACACAATCGAAGTTAGACTCAACCAAGTTCATAGTAGAACAAACATGTTTACCAACAATTATGATCTTTGATTTCCCATTCATAATGGGAGGTTATTAATCAAGACTAGTTTTTATTTAGTATATTCGACTCAAAATTCACCTTATTAGCGGTTAAGCCATCAAGTTGTGATCCTTGAGATCTAGCAACTGGTAGGGGAGTCCATGATGGAGTAATGTGGATCAAGTGTACCACAATCATAACTTAAAATTTTGAGTGTTAATTGAAGGTTATGCAATTGAGTAAATGAGATTAAGTTCTAGGAGTGACTCTTGAACCAATGTTTATTCTTATAGTAACAAAATTCTTAGAGAGACGTTTGAATCCCTAATGTTTTAACATTTTAGAATAAAATATAATATACAACCAACTTACATTTTTTGGATTTGTGAAGTAGATGAATAACTCTGATGTAAAGAGGATCATTGGTTGACATTTTTCTACTGTTATTTTATTCAAATTTTCATTGCCAAACATTTCATTTTTCCAGTAGCATGGTTCTATCACAAGGTTTCATACCTGACCCTTGGGAATTTTAGTCATGATTTATTTTGTTATTTAGTTTTTTTTTTTTTTATCAAATATTATAAGGCCATAGGTGATAACTAATAACAATCTAGGACAAAGATGTTTTTTTTTAATTTTTTCAACCTACTGGAATAATCCCATATCATTATTTAATTTAATAATTTCCCTGATAATGTTGATGGTTGACACTCTGGCAACCTAACCTTCCAATGGAATTATCCCGTGAATATTTGTGTGTCTGTTGTTTTATGTCATATTGGGATGGAAACTAAAATGAATTTTACTGAAATTTCTTATATATCAATATCCTTGTAGCACTTGGACATGGTGTTTCATTCCATGTGCTTGTTTAAGTATGGCTCTTGGGAACTTAGGTTCTAAAAATTTAGCAATATATTATATATATATATATATTTTGGTAGATTTTAATGCATGGAACTGCAAGTTAAGTGTCCAAATGACTCTTTGTTGCTAGAGAATGGAGAAAAGATATTTGAATATTGAAACTATCACCCAAAAGTGAGTGTTTGATCATGATCTATCATCATTTTAAAATAAATTAGCTATTAATTTTATAATAGGGTATTCATAAAATATCTATGTAGAAATTTTGATCTTCCAGTAATGTATAACAATATATATCATTGATAAATTAAAATTTCAACAGTGAAATGTATTCAATAATCAAACCAAGACCATTGTCCACTCACACACTTATGTGCCACTATGGTCCAATATCACACTCAAATAATTTTTAGTAAGATCTAATCATAATGATTAGTCATTACAATATATGCATGATAATAAACATAAAAATAATCAATATCAATTAATATCATAATCATAAACATATTCAAGACTACCAATAAAAACAAATTATAACAACCCTAGTGAAAATTCCATGTAATAAAAGCTAATAAAGGAAAAACTAATAACCACGATTGATGGAACATTTATTCCAAGTTGAATGTTGGGAAAAACATCCTACTGGGTGTTCATTTGGTTTATTATGGCTAAGGAAATTGGCAAAGGCAAAGGCTTTGGAAAGGAAAAATGGCATTTTTGGCACATTTATTTATGAAAATAATGGAAATTAGGAGAAAAGGAAGGTGAAAGGTCACATGTTGCATGTGAGGAGGAAAATGAAGGAAAATAATGGAAAGTGAAGAAAATAGAGGCCTAATTGATATAAGGGCTTCTAAGTATTAGTTGGTACCTTTTGTTAGTTTAGTTTGGAGCTCTCTCATTATTCTATCTCTCTCTCTCACTCTTGGACACTAATATTTTTTTTGGAGCACTTTGTAATTGGATCGAGAAAGGAAAAAAAGGCATGAGGAAGGAAGTAGCAAGCAAGGAAGATAAGGATCAAGTATCTATAGTAGTATTCTTTGTTGGTATCGATTTTCATGTGTATTTTAATTACTATATTTTGCATGCATGGTATTTCATGTGGTTCTTTTATTGTTATGGCATGGGTCTTTCCAGGTGTGGTAGTGTTTTCAACCTATTCTTGACATTTCTAGAGAGCCATGTTGTGATGGGGTTCTCATGTTTTGGAGCTATTACTGGATGGATTTGAAGTTGAGTGAGGTGGATCTCCAAATGATAGAACACATGGCCTATTAACCCCTGAACCAGACTGTGCGTTGCGGTAAAGTTAGATTTTGTGTTTCCTCGATGGGCACAGGAATCCTTATGGGTGAATGATGGGATATATAGTAATGCCAAGAGGTGGATCGCTCTTCATTGGGCTCAGTAATCCTTGGTTGTGATTTCTGATAAAGCCTGGAGAGTGGGTATTTGATTAGGGCCTAGTGATCTGGTGTGGATTGAGGTAAATCCTGAGAGACTAGGAGACCAGAAAATTCCTCAAAGTGTAGGTGGAGAAATCTAGTGGAATCCATGCTTGTTTTGGCCTAGTGATCTAGTGGAGATCAAGGTAAATATTGTTATTACATGTTCATTGTATTTTCCTAGTGATCCAAGATAGATTATGGTAAAGCCTAGTTTCTTTTAATGAAGGTGAGGTGGTTTAGCCTAGGGATGCCCTGGTTGTTTCTTTTTGTTTTAGTCCCACATTCATGCTTAGAATATGGCACGGGGGTTAATGGATGAAAAGAGATTTGGCTCAACCATTCTATGGTCGGGTGGAATGTGGTAGTCCCATCCCGAGTTTGGATTTTGCATCATCAATGTGAGTCTATTTCTCCTTGTATTTCTATGACTATTATAATGGTTTATATGTGTATCATATGCCTATGATTTCCTTTGTATTTTTATTACTATTATGTTGGTTATGTATATGTTTTATGACAGTGGCTATGTATGGCTCTCATAATGTTTTTACTTACAAATGAATGAACAATGTATCTATGACATAATAGATGATAATGTAGAAAATGATATAAGGGAACAATGCTTCTTAGTGACTCTTAGGTAAGTATGAGACCCCTATGCTTAAATATGTTTTTTACACCTATAGATTGCATATTCATGATATTTTTGATGAAATACCTTTCATGGCTAGTAGGGGTCCAATTAAGGGCTTATTCAAGTATTTGAATTTGCATAATCATTTCCTAGTTATATTTTTGTTCTGATGGTGTCATTCAATTTTGGGAAGTGACCTCGACTCTAGGCCTAAAAAAGTGGCTCAAATATTCTAGACGCTGTCACAACACTGAGAAAAATAGTCTTGGGATGCTGCCATGCCTTTTTATGGGAGTTTCCAAAGCCTCCTAGATGCTGTCAGGTCCATATGATGGGAGTGTTTGGGGGTCAAGCAGTCTAAAACATCAGTAGGAACCAGGGGTTGGTTACCAGAAGTCTGGGATGCTTCTTAGGAGTCTTTTGGATGATTGGAAGGTCTGTATGATCTGTTTATGTTGATTCCATTTCCTTAAGGTCACCTAGGAGGTTGAATCCAATCATAGTAGCCTCTCGTCACATGTTTACCCCAATTGGTTGGTTACTTGGGTAGATGTCAGAGGAGAGTGTCACAAAGTGGTATCAGAGCATGGTTCACACCTCAAACTAGATGAGCAGTCTGTATTGGTCTTGCATTCATGTTAGTTGCATGTGTGTTAACCATTCTTGTGATCTATATGCTTATTCATATGCATGGTGTTGGTCATGGTTGTAGTGGAGTTGCCATGAGAATGAGGATGTTGTTTTTGTAAAGTGTGTCATCATAAGTGTATGATTTGCTACATATTGTTTATGCTTATGTACTGCCAGTGTGCATTGGTATGATTGTGTTTTCATGCATGAGGTCATGGTACATGTAGTTGATATGGTCATGCATTGATGACTAGACTCTAGATAGACTGATGGTTACATGGCTATGTGTTTATGTATTATATGTATATATGTTGTCATGATTATGCTTTGCATGCAATAAGTTGATTAGTTTTTCTTTCAGATGAGATATCCTACCCAAATTTTTTTAAGGTACGTTGGTTTTTGTGAATTTGTTTTGCTGACATAGTATGCCTTGTAGGAAAGAGATCAAAATGACTAGTAGGATGGTAGACTACAAAGACCCTCCCTATGAATTATATGAGCATCTTGTTTGACACTCTTCTAACTTAGCAGACACATTGAGAAGTTTCAAGGAAGAAATAAGGAGTCGTAAGGAGGACAATGAAAAAATCATGCAAGCACAAGAGAAACAAGTAGAGGTTAATGCTATACTCCTTGAAAGTTTGTGAAAATTGTAGTGACAAGGGCCACTTCAGATCATCCATGGATAGGAGGAAAAAACTAATGGGGCATATGGTAGTATGCCTTATGGTGGTCACAGGTTGGATAGAGATGACATGATTAGAGATGGCATATTTTTGGATACTCTAGATAGGAGAGGTGATGGATACATGTATTATTCTAATTCTAGTTCTGATAGGCATCATGATCGTCATCGTTACCATCCTTACATGAGGAGTGATAGGGAATACTTGCCAGATGTGTTTAAGAAATAAAAGTCACATACTTTTCATGGAGATGTGAAGAAGTTGGAAGATGCATAATATTGGATACTTGGGATGAATAATTTCTTTAAGTTGCATGAGTACACAAATAATATGAAGGCCGGAATTAGTATCTTAAGCTTGAGAGGTAAAAAAGACATCCGGTGGGAAGATGTGAAGTGGGTTAGAGACCTTAGGATAGAGGACTTGAGTTGGCATGAGTTCAAGAGGATTTTCAGGAAGAAATACATGTCAAAAAAGTACTATGATAGCAAGACCAAATAATTATATGAGCTAAAGATGGGATCAATGATAGATGAAGAGTACACGACTAAGTTCCTGGAGCTATTGAGGAATGTACCATATCTTAAAGATGATAAGGCTAAAGTTCAATGATTTTTCAGTGGTTTTCCATTAGCATTTAGAGATCGGATTGAGTATGATGAGCCTCAGTCACTTGAGGAAGTTATTAGGAAATTGAAGCATTACTATAAACAGTCAAAGTGTAAGAATGAATCTCAACAAGGATGGAAAGGGAAATAAAATGGTAAAGATAAATGATAGCCGAAAAGAGCAAGGCCTTGGAATGCAGACAAGAAAGAAAATATGCCACAACAAAAGAAGTTCAATGTAGCCATATAGGGACATGGATCACAACAACAACATAGAGGTGATGGTACTAGACGTTTGGAGTGTTGGACATGTAGTAAGGAGCACTTTAAGAGAGATTTTCCATAGAATAAGGGTGGTAGGCCTCATATACATAGTGCACAAGAGGCACAAATTGTTGGGGATGTTGGTCAGAGAGTTCCTCATAACAAATAGGAAGGCCATCAAGAATCTAACATTGAGATTGACGGTAAGTTTTGTGATCAAGTTATTTCTATTTTGATTGACCCTAGGTATAATTATATTTATGTTAGTCATGACTTGGTGGATAAGTTTTGTTTGAATGAAGAAGTGCATGTAGAATCTTGGTTAGTGCAGTTGGCTATGTTGGGTTGTGTTATATTCTTTCCATGACTAGCCCACATGGTTAACAGGGAGGTTAGAGGGGGGGCAGAGCCCCCCTTCATTGTGCCGATTGCGTAGCAAAGGGGTAATAGGGGTTTGACGGGTGCAGGTAACCCCCCTCTATGGGGTTTGGGGCAGCGCCCCGGAAAATTTAGTTTTTTGGACACTATATTAGGTTTGGCAGACCTACCTATGGTTTTGTGCATGTTTTTTGCACATGGTTTTGGATGCGATGGTTTTCGGTCCATGTTTGTGGACATGATGGTTTTCGGTTCATGGTTTTGGACGCGATGGTTTTCGGTCCATGGTATTAGATGCTTCAACATGTATAAATATTTATTGTAACATTGAAAGGAACACAATGAAAAAATCAAGCTAGTAGTCCCGGTTTTGGGATACATGGGAAAATCTCTGTATATATGTGTTTTATGTGTTATTCTCTTGCATTTCTTATTTTTTGGTTTTAGAATTCGTATGCAAGTAATTTCTATACAGGGTTAAAACCTACATTTGGTATTAGAGTTGTTTTGGCTTTAAAGGGATGCCTTTGTTACTGAGGGGATTCACTTAGACCTGTGGTAGACCCTGTTTAGTGGGAGATCTGAGGGATTGATTCTGGTGGTGAAAGAAGATGGTGAGGAGTGGAAAGATAGAGATCGAGAAATTTAATGGTTAGAGTTTTGATTTATGGAAACTCAAGATGGAGGATCTGTTGGTGGATAAAGATCAGTGGATCACAGTAGATCCAAGTACTAAACCAACGGGAGTGTCCAATGAAGAATGGAAGAAGTTGGATCGGAAGGCAAAAAGAATAATACGATTGTGTGTCTCAGATTTAATTTTGTTGAACGTATCAAGGGAAGCTACGGTGAAAGCTTTGTGGGACAAGTTAGGGACTTTGTACCAATCTAAGTCTCTGGTGAATAAACTATTCCTACGAAAAAGGCTATATAACCTGAGGATGAAAGATGGAGACTGGGTGATAGAGCATCTGAACGCATTTAATACTGTGGTAAGTCAGTTATTATCTGTTGATACTAAAATTTCAAATCAAGATAAGTACATCAGTTTCTTGTGTTCTCTACCAGGTTCATGGGATAGTCTGGTTATTGCAATAGGCAGTAATGCAACTGCCTTGTAGATTGATGAAATAGTCTCATCCTTGTTGATGGAGGAAATGAGATGGAAAAATATGGAGAGCCAGAATGGTGATGCCTTGTCTGTATGAGGATGGTCCTAAACATAAAAAAAAATAAAAAAAAAAATCATCGAGTGGGAGGTCTAAATCTAGAGGGAGATCTTAATCTCCAGGAAAACTTGTAAAGGTGGTGTGCTGGAAATGTGGAAAGGAAGGGCACTACAAAAGGGACTGTAAATCTAAAGCTTCTGATAAAGGAAAGGGATCTACTGATGCTCCTTCTACATAGGTGAAAACCACCTTAGATAAAGGTGGGAATGTGTACTTGGCTTCTTCAAGTACACATCTAGATCATGAGGCATGGTTGATTGACTCAGGTGCATCCTTTCACTTCACTCCCCATAGAAAGTGGTTCTGTGAGTATGAGAAATATGATGGTGGTGATGTTTTCTTGGGGGATGACAAGAAGTCTAGAATCATTGGTATTAGAAAAGTAAATTTTAAGTTGCAAGGTGAAACAGTTAGAACACTTCCAGGTGTTCTACATATTCCTACATTAGCCAGAAATCTGATTTCTGTAAGCAAGCTGGATGATGCAGGTTTAAAAATAGTGTTTGAGAAGGATACCTACAAGATGATTCGAGGGTTACTGGTATTGATGTGGGGAGTTTGAATTGGAACTCTCTATAAGCTATAAGGTAACACTGTTGTTGTGGGTGCAACAATTATCTAGTTCCTGAAAGTGGAGCAGAAAATCTAGTGGTCTCTGGAGAGAAGACCATGTTGTGGCATCAAAGACTTGGACATATTGGAGAGAAGGGCCTTTGAATACTTCATGGTAAAGGTATGGTATGAGTAATAGCTCTCTGGATTTTGATTTATGTGAAAATTGTGTATATGGGAAGAAGAATCGGGTGAGTTTCGCCTCTGGTGGTAAAAGGGCGAAACATATATTAGAACTTGTGTACAATGATGTGTTTGGACCTTTGAAGGTTCCATCACTAGGTATGTTTGTAAACTATGTATCATTTATAGATGACTTCTCAAGGAATACATGGATATATTTCCTTAAGAAGAAATCTAAAGTCTTTGAAAGGTTTAAAGAATTTAAGTCTCTGATGGAAAGCCAAACAGAGAAGAAGATAAAGGTGTTGAGGATAGATAACAGTGGAGAGTTTTGCAGCAAGGAATTTGAAGAATTTGGTAAGAAGTGTGGTAAATAATGATAGAATACTACTCCATACACACCTCGAAAAAATGGAATTGCAGAAATAATGAAGAAGATGTTGATGGAAAGGATGAGGAGCATGCTTAGTGGTGTCAGGTTAGGACAAGAATTCTGGGTAGAGGCAGTGGAGACAACATGTTACCTGGTCAATATATAACCTTCATCGGCATGGGAGGATGAGACTCAATAAGAGGTGTGGACTGGTAAGAAACCCTTCCTTTCACATCTGAAGGTATTTGGATGTGATGCATATGTACATGTTCCAAAGGAGAAAAGAACCAAGTTGGATAATAAATCTAAAAAGTGCATCTTTATTGGGTATAAGGACGGCTTAAAGGATTATAATATTTGGAACCCAGTAACAAGGAAGGTTGTGTACAGCTGAGATGTGGTATTCGGAGAGGTGAAAGATGTTATTAAAAATGAAGTCCAACCAAAGGAACCTAAGAAGATAGAGTTTGAGCTTAAGGAGAAAGAATCAAGCTCTACAGTAGGGGAGGAATCAGAAGATGAATATACACAAACTCTAGGTGTGAGAAGATCAGTTCAAGACAGAAGGCAACTGGAAAGGTATAGTCCATCTTCTTTCTGTTCAAATTTTCCTTTATCTATTACTGATGATGATCCCAGAACTATGAAGGAAGTAGTAGATTCATAGGATGGCAAACAATAGAAAGAGTCCATAGTTGATGAATTGGCATCTTTGCACAAAAATGAGGCTTGGGATTTGGTGGAGTTGTCGGCTAGAAGAAAACCCATTGGCAGAAAATGGGTGTTTAAGAAGAAGACAAATGCAGAAGGAAAGGTGGAGAAATACAAATCTCAGTTGGTAGAAAAAGGTTATTCCCAGATGCCAGGAATTGATTTTGGTGATATTTTTTCTCTTGTTTCCAAGGTAGCTTCTATTAGATTACTTTTATCTGTTGTTGCTACTTTTGATTTTGATGTAGAAAAGATGGATGCGAAGGCATCATTTCTTCATGGGGATCTAGAATAGGAGATCTACGTGAAGCAACCTGAAGGTTTTTCGGTGAAGGGTAAGAAAGAAATGGTATGCAAGTTAAAGAAGTCTTTGTATGGGTTAAAACAGTCACCAAGGATGTGGTATCAGAAATTTGATACATCTATACGGGGACTTGGCTTCACCAGAAGCAAAGAAGATCATTGTGTGTATTTTGAATTAATTGATGACTATGTTATTTATGTGGTCTTGTATGTGGATGATATGTTGCTGGTTGGAAATGACAAAGAAATTATCCTGGATTTAAAGACCCAATTGTCCTCCAAATTCGACATGAAAGATCTTGGCACTGCAAACTATATTTTGGGCATGGAAATTAAAGGAGACTAGGAAAAGAATAAGCTTTGGTTAAACCAGAGGAAGTATGTCGAGACAATACTGCAGAGGTTTAATATGCAGGATAGTAAACTAGTGAAGGTTCCTATTCCTGTAGGTGTGAGGTTATCTGCTGAATAGTGTCCCAAGACACAAGAAGAGGATGAGGACCTGTCCCGTGTTCCATATGCAAGCGCAATTGGTATCCTGATGTATGCAATGGTTTGTACTAGACCAGACATTGCACATGCAATGGGTGTATTGAGCAGGTTTATGTCAAAACCAGGGAAGGAGCACTGGATAGCAGTGAAGTAAGTTTTTAGGTATTTATGTGGCACTAGTGATTATGGTTTGTGCTACCAAGGAAGACCAGGATTGGACAGAGTGTTGGATATTTGTGGCTTTGTTGATGCCAAATGGGTTGGAGATCTAGATCAGAGAAGATCTACAAGTGGGTATGTGTTCAACCTATTTGAAGGTGAAGTTAGTTGGATGAGTAAGAAACAATCTATAGTGGCACTATCAACTACAGAGGCAGAATATATGGGAGCCACTCATGCAAGCAAGGAAGAAGTTTGGTTGTAGAGTTTTTTTTCAAGTATGGGGTTAGTACAAGGAGCTATAAGGATAGACTGTGATAGCCAAAGTGCAATTTTCTTGGCAAAGAACCCTACATTTCATTCAAAGACAAAGCACATTGATGTTCAATATCACTTCCTGAGGGATATGATAGAAGACAATAAGGTGTTGCTGGTAAAGGTGGACACTTTGAAGAATATTGCAGATGCATTGACAAAATTTGTGAGCTCTGAGAAGTTCTCTTGGTGTAGAGAAACAATGGGCATTGCAGGGCTGGATAAATGACTAAGCTCTCTTGTGCCCCCCTGTAGAAAGAAAACAACAAGAGGGAGAATGTTGGGTTGTGTTATATTGTTTCCATGACTATCCCATGTAGTTAATCGAGGAGTTAGAGGGGGGGTGGAGCCCCCCCTTCTTTGCACCGATTGCATAGTAGGGGGCTAACAAGGGGTTTGAGGGGTGTAGATAACCCCCCTCTATGGGGTCCGAGGCAGCGCCCTAGAAAATTTTGTTTTTTGGACCCTATATTAGGTTGGGTGGACCTACCTATGGTTTTGTGCATGCTTTTCACACATGGTTTTGGACCCAATGGTTTTCGTTCCATGGTATTGGATGCTTCGGCATGTATAAATATGTATTGTAACATTGAAAGGAACATAATGAAAAAATCAAGCTGGTAGTCCTGGTTTTGGGATCCAAGGGAAATCTCTATGTATATGTGTTTTATTTGTTATGCTCTCGCATTGTTTATTTTATGTGTTTTAGAATTTGTATGCAGGTAATTTCTGTATAGGGTTAAAACCTACTAGCTACACGTACAAAGAAGCAAGTTCATCATTGGGTAAGAGCTTGTGCATTATTTGAATGGTATGCTTACCGCAACACATTTCAATGTATTACAATTGGGATCATACAATATGTTGTTGGGCATGGGACCAAGGTGAATTGTTATGACAAAGACATTTAGTTTGTTGATGACAATGGGGAACCAAGAGTGTTACTTGGAAAGAATAAATCCAAATTAGTTAGGATGGTGACAATTATGCAGGAAAAATAGTAGTCACAAAAATGTGTGTGTGTTATTCATAGTGCACATTTCTAGTCACAAAGGTAGGGAAGTTGAGGATGAAGATGTTTTGAGAAGGAACCTAGTTCTATAACAATTTTAGGATGTGCTTCCCAAAGAGATTTCAAATTTTCCACCTCACAGGGAAGTATAATTTTCTATTGAGTTACTACCAGGGGCAACTCCAACATCAAAAGCACCTTACAGGATGAGCACACTTGAGTTGGTAGAGTTGAATTTGTAGTTGAAGGAAATGTTGGACAAGGGATACATTAGGCCAACTGTATCACCTTGGGTCACACTGGTATTATTTGTGAAGAAGAAGTATGGTAATATCATATTGTACATTAACTATAGGTAGTTGAAAAAAGTGACCATCAAGAACAAGTATCCATTGTCGAGGATTGATGACTTGTTCGATCAGTTGAAGGGAGAAACAATGTTCTCGAAGATCAAATTGAGATCAAGATACCACCAGGTATGCATCAAAGAGGACATTTACAAGACAAATTTCCGGACAAGGTATGGGCATTATGAGTTTATTATAGTTCCATAATGCGCCAAGTACATTTATGTGCTTGAAGAATAGTGGGTTGCATCTATATTTAGATAAGTTTTTTATTGTGTTCATTAATGACATATTGGTATATTCTAAAATGTTGAATAGCATGTCATGCATTTAGTAGTAGTGTTTAGGTTGTTGAGAGAGCATTAGTTGCATGCTAAACTCAGCAAGTGCAGTTTCTTTGAAACTGAAGTACACTACTTGGGACATATTATTTCCAAGGAGGGCATTGTAGTGGATTTGTAAAAGATAAGGGCCATCATGGAGTGGGAAGCTCCTAGGAATTTGGATGAGGTGATATCTTTCATGGGATTGGCAGGCTATTAAAAAGGTTCATCAAGAACTTCTCACAGATTTCTTATCCTGTTACATAATTCCAAAGGATAGGTAAGAAGTTTGAATGGACAGAGGAGTGTGAAGCTAGTTTTGAGTAGATTAAGTAATTGTTGACACATGCACTAGTGTTACAGATTGCATATTTGAAAAAAGGGTTTTTAGTATGTAAAAATGTTTGCAAAATAGGACTTCGTAGAGTCCTTATGCAGGATGGAGAAGTGGTATGTTATGAGTCACGAAAACTAAACGAGCATGAGTAGAACTACTTGACACATGATCTTGAGTTAGCAGCAATCATACATGCATTAAAGATGTGAAAGCACTATCTTCTTAGCAGGAGGTTTGTGTTGATGAGTGATCACATTGGGTTGAGGTATTTGTTTGACCAACTGAATATAAACACCTAACAGACTAGATGGTTGGCCACGATCAATGAGTTTGACTCTGAGATCAGGTACATCAAAGGAAAGGATAATAGGGTGGTAGATACTCTTAGAAGGCGGGTACAGGTAAATCACTTAACAGTAATGAGCTCCTATGGGATAGAATTATATGATAAGATTTTGCAGGCAAGGCAGTAGAATTTTAGGTATATGGAGATTATGCATAGCTTGTAGTAGTGTATAGGTATAGGTACATGTACATGCAATATTATAGGTATAGGTATAGGTAGTGGTACAAGTGTAGGTGCATAGGATATGACTATTTTCTTACAGCATATGGATTGGTTAGATTTAGGCATAGGATATATGAGCTAGACAGTAGTGATCTCAAGAAGTTTATCTTGAAGGAGTTTCACCTGAAACCATATCGTAACAGTCCTAGTGAAAATTTCATGTAATAAAAGTTAACGAAGGCAAAATAAGACCACAGTTAAGGGACACTTATTTGAAGCTGAATGTTGGGCAAAGATATCCTAGTGGGAATCACTGGATGTGTGTTTTTGGCTAATGAATTTGGAAAAAGGATAAGGAAAAGGAATTAAGAGGAAAAAAGACATTTTTGGTACATTTATTTATGAAAATAAATGAAAATATGAGAAAGGTACGATGAAAGGTCACAGGTTGCATGTGAGGAGGAAATTGAAGGAAAATAATGGAAAATGAAGAAAATAGAGGTCTCATTTATACAAAGGCTTCTGAGGATCAGTCAGAGATATTTTGGTAACCTTTTGTCAATTCAAGTTTGGAGCTCTCTCATTATTCTCTCCTCTCACACTCTTGGTCACTTACAGTTTTCTTGGAGCAATCTAGATTTGGACCAAGGAAGGAAAAGCAAGAAAAGGGAAAGGAAGGAAAGAAAGGATAAAGGAAGGAAAGCAGGATCAAGAAGCTTCAACAAGAATATTTGCAGGTAACCTTTTTCATGTGTGATTTCCTGGATATTTTGGACATGCATGGCCATGCATGTTGGTGTATGGTTCTCTTGTTATCAATTGCATCATTTTGTCAGATTATGATAGTGGTTTTCAACCTAGCCATGCCTTTTTTTGGATGCCATGGTATGTTTGGATGTGTATCTTAGTTTTTTGAGCTTTGGTTTGCTGGGTGGATTTCAAAATGGGCTAAGGTGGAGGTGGTCTCAAGGTTCATTCCCAAAATCCTAGGAATCCATTGACCTTTTTTTGGTGGGATACATGGTAAAGCCTAAGGGATAAGTCTCGGTTTAGGGCTTGGTGATCCAAGTTTGGATCATAGTAAATCCTGAGAGATTGGTCTTGGTTTATGGCCTAGTGATCAGGGATTAGATTGTGGTAAAGCCTAAGATTCTAGGAGATAAAAAATTCCTCAGGGATAGTGATGGATTTTGAAAGACATTCCAAGTTTTTTTTGGTTGTGATCGAAGCACTGATTTTGGTGTGATCATCATTTGGTGAGGGTGGATTTGGTTTAACCTTTAGATTCCCTTGGTTGTTCTTGGATTGTTTATTCTATGATATCCCATATTCATGCTTGGAATATGGCATGTGGGTTACTGGCTGAAAGAGAGATTTGGTTCAACCATGTGTATGGTTGGGTGGAATGTGGAAGTCCCAAAACTGGTTGAATTTTCCTATTATTAATAAAAGATAACTTCTCTTACTTTTGCACTAGTTTATATGTGGATTTAATGGTTTTCATATGTCTAATATTTATATATTTTTATGTTGGTTATAATCATGGTTATATGATTGGTTCATGTCATGTTTATTTCATGTATTTACTTGTAATTGTTAAGTGAATGGATGCAAGACCTAATTGATGGTATAATAGCTCAATGGATAAGGTAGTGATTCTTTTGGTTATGTTTCATAAGTTCTTTCAGCCATTTGTGTGTTGTTTTATATCATAGACCTGTAGGTTGCATGGATGCTAAGTGTTTGACATAATGTCAGTCCCTATTGGGGATGCTCAGTCCTAGTCCTAAGGTTGATTTTATATTTATCAGCATTGCTATCATGTCTTTGGTGGAATCTAAAGGTTGTACCAAGTTTTGGGAAGAGGTTGGGATTCTAGGCTAGAAAAGTGGCTCAAATATCGAGGTCCCTGGCACAAGTCTACTGAGAAAATTCCACTGTCACTGGCACATAGGCCTATGAGAGAAAATTTGGGTTTATGGACATTTTCATGCCTATAGCATGAGAGAAACACTAGGTTAAAACTCTTCAATCATCAGTGGGACAGAGGGACAGGATGTCTAACTGGCTGATATGTCCCCTGAGGGTGTTGTTAATGATCTGGATGAGTTTGTTTGATATGTTATGTCAGTTCAATTTCCTTAAGGTCACCAAGGAATTTGAATATCTTATATTAGCCTCTCTCATCGCATGTCTGCCCCAATTGGCTAGGTGCTTGGATGGACCTAGGAGGTGGGTTGTGTTACATATATTCAGGTCACATGGGCTACTAGAATACATTGACCGCAGTGAAGAAATTTTATTATTGGCTGAATATGAAGAAGGATGTAGCAGAGTTTGTTTCTAGGTGTTTTGATTGTTAGCATGTGAAGGAAGAGTGTAAGAATCTAGGTGGGCTACTACAGTTGGTTACAATTCTAGAATGGAAATGGTAGGTCATTTCCATGGACTTTATCCGAGGTTTTATGAGGACAGTGAGACCACATGATTACATCATGGTTCTTGTGGATATGTTGGCAAAGGTTGTGCACTTCATTCCATTGAAGTCTACATTCTTAGTTGGAGATATAGCACAGGTATTCATCGGAGACATGGTCAGATTGCATGGTGTCCCAAAGAATATTGTGTCAGACAGGTATGAAAACATCATTTCCAAGTTTTGGAAGGAGTTTTTTGTAGGTTTTGGGCATAGAGTTTTCCTTCAGTACGACTTATCATCTGCAGGCTAATGGAAAGACAGAGAGGCTCAACAGGATATTCGAGGACATGATGAGAATGCACGTGATGCATTAGCTGCAAAATTGGGAGGAGCATCTTCCACTGGTAGAGTTCTCTTATCGAAATGGGTATAGGAATATTTTAAGATGAGTTTGTTTGCAACATTGTATGGGCATAGTGGCAATACTCCCATCTGTTGGAGTGATCCAGTTAACATGGTGTTGATTGGACCAAACATGTTGGTAGACATGGAACAATAACTGAAAGTTATAAAGAATAATCTAAATGTAGCACAAGATATGAAAAATATCTATGTAGATCGAAAATGTTGTTTAAGGAGTTCTAGGTTGGGGAATAGGTGTACTTATGCATCAAGCCAAAGAAGAGCTCCTTACATATTAGATCATGTGCCAAGCTGGCAACACGGTTTTGTGGACATTTCAGCGTCATTGAGAGGATTGGGCCAGTAGCCTATTGACTTGCATTGCCTCTGTTAGGGAAATTCCATGATGTTTTCCACATGTCATTGCTTTAGAACTATGTTAAATATGATGATCATGTGTTTGAATGGTTTGTATTGTAGGTGGAGCCAGATGGAAAATTACAGTCGGAACATTAGTGTATATTGCAGGAAAAGGTGTTCATGCTCTGGAACTGAGCAATCGAGCAGGTTAAAGTGAAATGGAAGCACTTTTGTCCCGATTAATCTACATAAGAGATGGTGGATCAAATGTGGACTATGTATCCTTTATTGTTTGTTTCTTGAGGCAAAGAAGTTTTGATATGACGTATGGTATATGTTTTTGGTACATATTTTATGATGTTTGGTATATGTACATATGTATGTGGATGTAAATACCACCATGAGCTATGTTATAAAGCTCCAATAAGTGGTATGGGTGTCATGTCATTATATTTGTCATGTTGTCATGTTGTTATGTTGTCATTGGCTTTCTTTTCAGTAGGGTGATTATTATAAATACTGCATCAAGCTATGTTATAAAGCTCCATGGGCAGTATGATTTTTTCAACAGTTTTGTTGAGGTATAGGTGTGGTTGAACACTGAGGATGGTGTCCCCCAAGGGGGAGGGTTGTGTAACATCCTTGGTGAAAATTCCATGGAATAAATGTTAACAAAGGAAAAAATAATAACGATGGTTGATGGGACACTTATTCCAAGCTCAATGTTGGGAAAAAAATCCTAGTGGGTGTTCATTTCGTTTATTGTGGCTAAGGAAATTGGCAAAGGAAAAGATAAAGGCTTTGGAAAGGCAAAATGGAATTTTTGGCACATTTATTTATGAAAATAATGGAAATTAGGAGAAAAGGAAGGTGAAAGGTCACAAGTTGCATGTTAGGAGGAAAATGACAGAAAATAATGGAAAATGAAGCAAATACAGGCATAATTGATAAAAAGGGTTATGAGGATTAGTTGGTACCTTTTGCAAGTTTAGTTTTGGATCTCTCTCATTTTTCTCAACCCCTCTCTCACTCTTGGACACATTGATTTTTCTTGGAGCACTTTGGCATTGAATCAAGAAAGGCAAAGAAGGCAAGAGGAAGGAAGAAGCAAGCAATGAAGGGTAGGATCAAGTAGCTACAACAGTAATCTTTGTAAGTCTCAATTTTCATCTGTATTTTCCTTGCTATATTTTGCATGCATGGTATTGCATGTAGTTCTTTCATTGTTATGGCATGGGTTTTGCCAGGTGTGATAGTGTTTTCAACCTAGCCTTGCCATTTCCGGATAACCATGGTGTGATGGGGTTTTCATGTTTTGGTTGAGCTAGGTTGCCAGATGGATTAGAAGCTATGTGAGGTGGATCTATAAATGATAGAACACATGTCCTAGTAACCCATGAGAAACACTATGGGTTGTGTTGAATCTGGATTTTGTGTGGCCTCGATGGGCCTAGGAATCTTTGTTGGTGAATGACAAGATATATGATAAAGCTAAGAGTAGGATTAGTCTTCGTTGGGCCCAATAATCCTGGGTTGGGATATGCGGTAAAGCCTAGAGAGTGGGTCTCGGTTTAAGGCCTAGTGATCTGATGCAGATTGCAGTAAAACCTGAGAGACTAGGAGACAAGAAAATTCCTCATGGCGTAGGTAGAGAAATCTAGTGACATCCAAGCTTCTTTTGGCCTAGTGAACTGGTGGAGATCATGGTAAAGTCTATTATTACATGTTCATTGTATTAGCCTAGTGATATGGGATGGATTAAGGTAAAGTCTGGTTTCTATTGATGAGGGTGAGGTGATTTAGCCTCGGGATGCTTTGGTTGGTTCTTTTGGTTTGAGTCCCACATTCATTCTTGGAATATGGCACATGGGTGAATGGATGAAGAGAGAATTGTCTCAGCCATTCTATGGTCAGGTGGAATGTGGTAGTCCCATCTCAGGTTTGGATTTTGTATCATCAATATGAGGTTATTTATCCTTGTATATCTATGAGCATTTTCCGATTTATATGTGGATCATATGGTTGTGATTTCCTTGGTATTTTTGTTGTTATTATGTTGATTATGTATATGTTTTATGACAATGGCTATGTATGGATCTTATCATATTTTTACTTGTAAATGAATGAAAAATGTATCTATGACCTAATAGATGATGAATGATATAAGGGAACAATGCTTCTTAGTGATTCTCCGATAATTATGAGACCCTTATGCTTAAATATGTTGTTCACACCTGTAGATTACATATTCGTGATATGTTTGACGAAATTCCTATCATTTCTAGTAGGGGCCCAGTTAAGGGCTTGTTCAAGTATTTGCATTTGCATCATCATTTCCTTGTTATATTTTTATTCTGAAGGTGCAATTCAATTTTGGGCAGTGACCTAGGCTCTAGGCCTGAAAATGTTGCTTAATTCCTAAGGACACTAGCACAACAATGAACAAAATAGTCCCTAGATGCTAGCATGTGTAACGACCACTAGTCATATATGCAACGGAAATATTTAAAATACTTCATAGACAAAGACATCCACCATAGGATAGTAATTGTAAATTGTATATTGTATTAAAGAATTGATGTAGGATGATTACAACTAAGAATTAGGGTCCCATATATAGCTAGGTAAGTACCCTTTCATGTACAGACATGTCTCTAAGACAAGCCTTTTCATTATTAACTAATTAATCATTAATTAATTTGGTTATTATTTATTATTATATTTATATTATTATGATTATTTTTTATCGTTTATTATCTATTATTATCTATTTTTACATAATTTATGTTCATCACATCATGCCTTGTCATGAGAGCATCTAGAGCCTCCTAGACATTGTCGGGTCCATATCATGGGAGCGTACAAGCGTCAAGTGGTCTAAAACATTAGTGGGACATAGGGGTTGTTTACCAAAAAGGTTACGTTGGTTCTTAGGAGTCCTGTTGATGATGTGGAAGGGATGTATGATGTGTTTCCTTGATTCCATTTCCTTAAAGTCGCCAAGGAGGTTAAATCCAATCATAATAGCCTCTCGTCACATGTTTACACCAATTGGCCGATTACATGGGTAGATGTTGGAGGAGGGCGTTACACAAACACATCATTAATCATCATTAAATGAAATAATGACAAAATAATCAATGATTAATATCCTCAAAGAATATCCTAGATGCAGGTGATCAATCCAGAACTTAGTACGAGGATGGCTTGGTGGGAGGGCGCATGGCCACTCACCATAGCCGGATGGAGCTGCAGGATGCAGTAGTTAATAGTTCACACATCAAACTTTATTATTACATTAATGCATCTCTCCCAGGCGCGGCATTTTGATAACCTAACTGCAACGATGCTCGGCACAGTTTTCATTTTCGCTCTTCTCATTAGCTTTGGCTGGCAAAGCAAGGTCAAAGCTTCTTGTGCTAGAGATAGTTTAGGGCATTGTCTAGCTTTGGTGCAAGAAGCTAACACTTATCCATGCTTTGATGTTCCAATTTACCAGCTTCAAATTCTCCCCTATTGCCACAACGCATTCCCCTCTTTGACTGTTTGTTTCCCTTCCATAGCTCATATCATCATGCCTAGAGAGCGCCCCAAAATGGGTTGCAAAAGAGGGAGCTCTCATGGCCAGGTCCTCTACCAGGCATCCTCAACTCCCTCGAACCCTTCGTCTGAGGCTTCGGACGTCAGTTTTTATTGCTATCGAGTGACTAGAAGTGGGCGTGGCAGAGGAAGGAGGCAGTTTATGTTAGAGGTATGCTCTGAGAACTCCAAAATGCATACGACTCGCTTCCGACTCCACTGTAGACTTGGTAGTTCCTCCTTCATTGTTTTGGTCACTATTGAGCTGAATGAGCAAGCTGCGGGTTCAGAGACAGTCGGCTCAGGAGTTCCTCAGCGCCAGTGGATGGAACACCAGAATGCTCCCTCGACGAATGAGACTGCACAAATACGGGATTTTGGGGGTTAGGAAATTCAGGATTCGCCCATTTTAGTGGGCCCGAGCACTCTTGCAGCAGAAGAACTTGCTAGAATAGAGGGACATTCTGCAGAGCCTGAAGAAAAGGATCTTTTTGGCTGCTGCATTATTGAGGAGCAGCCTCCAACTCAGCATGATGACTGAATAGGCTTGCGTGTCTTTGGTTTTGTTCAATTGTTGAAAGCGGTTGTTCAATCGTCTAAGGTTTGTCTGTCTTTGGTTTTGTTCAATTGTCGAAAGAGGCTTTGTTCATCCCATGTTTGTAGCACCCAGTATCAGGCTTTTTCAACTCTTTTTGATGGCCAGTTTCCCTTGCGTGGGTGGCATTCCCTGTTTGTTGGTTAATGTTTTGGCTAAGGTGGTTTACTAGTCAAATCTGGGTCACTATTTGGATTCTAAGTCTTTCGTTATGGATTCAGCAATTCCAATTCCTAAAGCTAGTTTATCTATAAGTCCTTGGGATAGTTTGTCAAATGTCCATTGTCAGTATGCCATTTCATGGGCTATAACTCTCGATACCTTCGTCTCGCTATAAGCATATTTTGTATCAATATAAAAGTAGATTAATTCAGAAAGAAAATAAATAAATTCAAATTCAAATTCAAAAAAATTAAATAAATAAATAAATAATAAAATATTATATATATATATATATATATATAATATATATATATAATATATATATATATATATATCCTAGAGATATAATATACATATAACATATACATATACATAATAATATACATATAATCCTCAAAGAATAAAGTGTAATGTCACCATTTCTATGATAGAAGTCAAAGTAAAATTAAAAGTGTCCGTCTGAAATCAAACTAGAATAACACACTATAGGAAAATATATTTTATTAATTTTAATTTATAGTATAACTTAAATTTTATAAATAATGTAAACTATAATTTAATATTACTTATAAGTTAAATTTAAATTTGTATAAATTTTATAACAAAATTTTAATAATGTTTTTGGAGTTTGTTAATATATTTATAATGTGCAAAACTATCGTGTGGTCTAAAAAACCATGGAAATGACCCTAGGATGGCAATTTCCTAAATCATTTTTCCACCAAATTTTCAAAATAATTTTATTGATTTAATAGAAAGAAAGGGAGTAAAAAAAAGAAAATGAGGATATTAAAATGTATATATTAAATATTATACATCATCTATATTTCAATTTTGTACTTCTTTTTTACTTTAATTTTTAATTATTCTTTTATATGTAGCTGAATCAGCCGATATTAACATGATATTTTAATGCATATATATATATATTTTTTTGCAAGCTATGGTGGATCCTTTTTTCTATTTATAAAGCAAGTTGTACCATATACAAAATCTGGGTGGCCTCTACTTGCCCAAATGGGAAACCAAGTCTGTTGGCCACCTGAAACTATTATATGCCATCCAGTAGCAAAATTTAACAAGTCTTTCTACCCAAGCTAGATACACTTCACAACTAGAAACATAGTTTAAGGTCTGAACATACATATTAAGACAAGAAAAGTAAAGGCTATCCACTGAAAACTCCAGCAAAACCTGGAAAGTAAAATACTTGTCCTTATTATCATCCTTCTCGGAATCCATGATGGTCGGTGTTGCAGTAGAGTCACCCAACGCTAGAGACAACTCCATAATTCTATTATGGATCCTATCCAGCTTACTGCCCTACATAAAAATCAGAATTTGCATGTTCTTCATACTTTTCTGAGGTTGGGCATACCTCGGGAAATTTCTGCCATCTCCCCTGCCACTTGTTCCAAAGCTCTCACTAGTAGTCACTTCATGATCTAATATATGTGCAAGGTTTGCTTAAATTGAGATATCCTACCCCTAGTATTCTCAGGGCTAGGGATGAGTTCCCCCCATTGTTCCATTTCCAGTTTAGAGTCTTCCTCCATTATGCTGTCCTCCATCTCCTGAATCAACTTGTGGATGCTGACATCCATTCCTACTTTATATGCTTTAGCTGCCTCATTGACCGCCACCTCGATGGGTTTCTGTTGGGTCCCCATAATACTAGTGATTACCCCATTACTATTGTAGTTGTACCCCTTATTAATATTGTTGTGCCCCTATTGTTGCCCAGATTGTTACTATTTGTGCCCCATAGAAGCCCACTATTGTTATTATTGTGCCCTTACATTATTATTGTTATGTAGGTTTTGATTATGTTATGACCCCTTAGACTCTTATATATAGAAAGGAGGTCTTTTCATTTGCATCATCCAAGAATTGTTCATTTATGTAATGTAAAGGAGGTTTCCCCCTCGAAGAGGTGAATTCTAAAGTGTTGATCTATCTTTCCTATCTTTTCTTGAGCTGGTTTCATAACATTTGGTATCAGAGCTTTGGATTCTAGGGTTTCGCTGCTCCAAACAGGTCATCGTGGAATTTTCACTATAACTTTTCTTCTGTGATGTTTCATAAGTTGTAATAAAAACCCATTTGATAATACATCACGCTAAATCTCGGCTCCAAATTTCAGAGCATTTGGAGCTATAATTGTGGGGATATGATCTGAGGAAGTTGGTCTTTTTGCAGACTCCTGAATAACATTCCAAACAGGTGACCTGGGGAAAATTGTCATAACTTTTTCTCTGAGCATTGGATTGAAATTTAGTCAAAAGTTTCAGAAATATAACAGACAGTAGTTTCTTCTATATATTTTTCAGAGCCAGAGGTCGAAACAGGGACTCGTGGAATGTCATACAAGTTCGCTCTACTGAATTAGTCTATAATCAGGTCATTGTGGGAGATTTGGCTTAACTCTTCATCGGAGAATCCAATTGCAGTTAGACTGGTGGCATTGGAAAGAGGACATAGAGGAATACTGCAGGTCGTAATTTTAGAACTGGATGATCCGAAATTACAGAGATACATCAGAAGCAATATTGAGCTCCTACAAAGTGAAAAAAGGTGTGTATATTTTTTAAAATGTTTTCTTAAGCTTGGTTTGAAAATTTATTTTGAAGGAATTCAAAGGGCATAGTGAAGCTTTATTATCAGTAATTGATGCCCCGAAGAAAGGAAATGGAAACACCTAGTAGGCAACCTGAAAGATCTAGCATGACTCATGAAGAAGAGGAAGAAATGCAACATGATATATCAAAATTACGAGACCAAGTGCAACAAGTGTCACTTGCACAAAAAGGAATGGAATCTAAGATGGATTTTTTAAAGAAAGGTGTAGAAGCTAAGATGAATGACGTGGAAGCTAAGATGAATGATGTGGAAGCTAAGATGGATGATTTGAAGATAGATTTGAAGACAGACATGGAAGAATTGAAGATAAATATGAATAAGTTGCTACAAGAAAAGGTCACTAAGGGTGAAAGGGTAGTAAAGAAAACTCATGATGAGAACAAAAGAAATGTTAATCATGATTCCAATGACTCTAATGTTGGATCGAAGACCCACCATATTCCAAAAATCGATATGAGGAAGTTTGATGGCAAGGATCTCGCAACATGGATATTACAAATGGAGCAATTTTTCGATCTCAATAATATGCAAAACACACAAAAGGTACGTATGGCAACTTTATATTTGGAACCAAATATGGTATCAATGGCTTTGCTCTCATAAAAAAATTATCACTTGGTCAATTTTTACAGAAGAATTGATAGCACATTATGAGGATACAAAAAGCAACACTTTTTTTAGCTAATTCAATTGATAAGTCTTAAACAAAAGGGTTCAATAATGGAGCACACTGAGGAGTTCCAAAAATTGAACATAAGGGTAAAAATATTCCAGAGGAGCATAGGATTGATGTGTTCATAGGGACTTTAAAGGATAATATCCAACATGATGTTCGCCTTTGGGAACCTGATTCATTAGAGAAGGCATTTAGGTTAGCAAGAAAAATGGAAAGCAAAAATATGGCAA
>APFE031204210.1:0-12037 GCA_000404065.3 Pinus taeda | reverse complement strand
TCACTCCCCATAGAGAGTGGTTCTGCGAGTATGAGAAATATGATGGTGGTGATGTCTTCTTAGGGGATGATAGGAAGGCTAGAATCATTGGTCGGAAAAGTAAAGTTGAAGTTGCAAGGTGGAAGGGTTAGAACACTTCCGGGTGTTCTGCATATTCCTGCATTAGTCAGAAATCTGATTTCTATAAGCAAGCTGGATGATGTAGGTGTAGAGACAATGTTCGAGAACGATAGCTACAAGATGGTTCGGGGGGCACTGGTATTGATGTGGGGAGTTCGAATTGGAACTCTGTACAAGCTTTAAGGTAGCACTGTTGTTGATGGGTGCAACAGTTCTATGGTTCCTGAAAGTGGAGTAGAAAATCCAGTGGTCTCTGGAGAGAAGACCATGCCATGGCATCAAAGGCTTGGACATATTGGAGAGAAGGGCCTTCGAATACTTCATGGTAAAGGTATGGTATAAGGTATGAGTAATACCTCTCTGGATTTTGATTTTTGTGAAAATTGTGTATATGGGAAGCAGAATGGGGTGAGTTTCCCCTTTGGTGGTAAGAGGGCGAAACAAATATTAGAGCTTGTGCACAATGATGTGTTTGGACCTGTGAAGGTTCCATCACTGGGTAAGTCTATGTGCTATGTATCATTTATAGATGACTTCTCAAAGAATACATGGATATATTTCCTTAAGAAGAAATCTGAAGTCTTTAACAAGTTTAAAGAATTTAAGGCTCTCGTGCAAAACTAAACAAAGAATAATATAAAGGTGTTGAGGACAGATAACGATGGAGAGTTTTGTATTAAGGAATTTGAAGAATTCTGTAAGAAGTGTGGTACAGCACGACAGAAGACTACTCCATACAAACATGAGCAAAATGGAGTTGCGGAAAAAATGAAAAAGACGTTGATGGAAATGGTAAGAAACTTGCTCAGTGGTGTTGGGTTAGGACAAGAATTTTGGGAAGAGGCGGTGGAGATAGCATGTTACCTGGTCAACAAATCACCTTCATCACTGTTGGAGGATAAGACTCCACAAGAGGTATGGATTGGTAAGAAACCCTCTCTTTCACATCTGAGGGTATTTGGATGTGACGCATATGTACATGTTCCAAAGGAGAAATGAACCAAGTTGGATAGTATATCTGAAAAATCCATATTTATTGGGTATAAGGATGGTTAAAGGGTTATAAGCTTTGGAACCCTGTAACAAGGAAGGTTTTGTACAACCAATATGTGGTGTTCAGAGAGGTAGAAGATGTTATTAAACATGAAGTCCAACCAAAGGAATCTGACAAGATAGAGTTTGAGCTAAAGGAGGAAGAATCAAACTCTACAATAGAGGAGGAATCAGAAGATGAAGAACCAAAAACTTCGGGTGTGAGAAGATTAGTTCTAAAAAGAAGGCAACCATAAAGGTATAGTGCATCTTCTTTCTGTTCAAATTTTTCTTTATCTATTACTGATGATGATCCCAGAACTGTGAAGGAAGTAGTAGATTTAGAGGATGGAAAACTCTGGAAAGAGGCCATGGTTGATGAAATGGCATCTTTGCAAAAAAATGAGGCTTGGGATCTAGCAGAGTTGCTAGCTGGAAGGAAAACCATTGGCAACAAATGGGTGTTCAATAAAAAGACAAATGTAGAAGGAAAGGTGGAGAAATAGAAAGCTTGGTTGGTAGCAAAAGGTTATTCCTAGGTGTTTGGAATTGATTTTGGTGATATTTTTTCTCCTTTTGCCAAGGTAACTTCTATTAGATTACTTTTATCTGTTGTTGTTGCTTTTAATTTTGAGGTAGAACAAATGGATGTGAAGACAACATTTCTTCACGAGGATCTAGAAGAGGAGATCTACATGAAGCAACCTGAAGGCTTTGTGGTGAAGGGTAAGAAAGAACTGGTATGCAAGTTAAAGAAGTCTCTGTATTGGTTAAAACAGTCACCAAGGATGTGGTATCAGAAATTTGATACATTTATACGGGGACTTGGCTTCACCAGAAGCAAAGCAGATCATTGTGTGTATTTTAAATTAATTGGTGACCTTGTTATTTATCTGGTCTTGTATGTGGATGATATGTTGTTGGTTGGAAATGACAAAGAAATTATCCAGGATTTGAAGACCCAATTGTCCTCCAAATTCGACATGAAAGATCTCGGTGCTGCAAACTATATTTTGGGCATGGAAATAAAAAGAGATCGGGCAAAGAGGAAGCTCTGGTTAAACCAGAGGAAGTATGTCGAGACAATATTGCAGAGGTTTAATATGCAGGATAGTAAACCGGTGAAGGTTCCTATTCCTGTAGGGTGAGGTTATCTGCTGAACAGTGTCCCAAGACACAAGAAGAGGAAGAGGACATGTCCCGTGTTCCATATGCAAGTGCAGTCGATAGCTTGGATGTATGCAATGGTCTGTACTAGACCAAACATTGCACATGGAGTGGGAGTATTGAGCAGGTTTATGTCAAAACCAGGGAAGGAGCACTGGACACCAGTGAAGCGGGTTTTCAGGTATTTGCGTGGCACTAGTGATTATGGTTTGTGCTACCAAGGAAGACCAGGATTGGACAGAGTGTTGGACATTCGTGGCTTTGTTGATGCAGACTGGGCTGGAGATCTGGATCAAAGAAGATCTACAAGTGGGTATGTGTTTAACCTATTTGGAGGTGCAGTCAGTTGGATGAGTAAGAAACAATCTATAGTGGCACTATCAACTACAGAGGCAGAATACATGGCAGCCACTCATGCAAGCAAGGAAGCAGTTTGGTGGTAGAGATTGTGTTCAAGTATGGGGTTAGTACAGGGAGCTATAAGGATAGACTGTGATAGCCAAAGTGCAATATTCTTGGCAAAGAACTCTGCTTATCATTCAAAAGCAAAGCACATTGATGTTCAGTATCACTTTGTGAGGGATATGATAGAAGACAAAAAGGTGTTGCTAGTAAAGGTGGACACTTTGAAGAATACTGCAGATGCATTGACAAAATCTGTTTGAGCTCTGAGAAGTTCTCTTGGTGTAGAGAAAACTTGGCTTTCAGGGCTGGGAAAAATGGCTAAGCTCTCCTGTGGCCCCTATGGAAAGAAAACAACAAGTGGGAGATTTTTTGGGTTGTGTATTTCTTTCCACGACTAACCCACGTAGTGAACCGGGGGTTAGAGGGGGAGCGCCCCCTTTGTGCCTGATTGCAGAGCAGGGGGCAGCAACACCCCCTATCTGAGGGGCCAGGTAGGCCACTCTACGGGGTTCGGGGCAGCGCCCCGAGAAATTTTTTTTTGACCCTATATAGGTTGGCGAACCTACCTATGGTTTTCGGTTCCATGGTTTGGACGCGATGGTTTTTGGTCCATGGTATTGGATTGCTTCTGCATGTATAAATATGTATTGTAACATTGAAAGGAACATAATGAAAAATCAAGCTGGTAGTCCCGGTTTTGGGATCTAGGGGAAAATCTCTGTGCATATGTGTTTTATGTGTTATGCTCTGGCATTGTTTATTTTCTTTGTTTTAGAATTCGTATGCAGGTAATTTTTGTACGGGGTTAAAACCTACAACTAGTACCCAAACTGCTATTTTTAGCACTTCTATTTTTAGCAATTTCTTGTTTCCATTTTCAACAAGGCCAATGTGATAGTTGAAGCATTTAATAAGATATTGGAGAATATGCTGACAAAAGTTTGCAATGCGTATAGGAATGATTGGCACGTGTGCGTATAAGCAGTGTTATGGGCTTATAGAACCACCTGTAAAAAGCTTACTGGTCAAACACCTTGTAGGTTGGTCTATGGTGTAGAGGCTGTGATGCCTATGGAGTATATCGTGCTTAGTCTATGCATAGCATCTTTCACAGGAATGGCGGACCACGGAGCCTTAGAAGAGAGGCTCGCGTAGCTAACAAAGCTCGAGGAAGATAGATTTTTGGCTAGATTCCATCAGCAAGTTCAGAAGGAACGTGAAAAATCTTGGCACGATCGGCACATCACACTGAGCACCTTCAAGGTAAATGCTTTAGTTTTATTATATGACAATAAGTTTGATAAATTTCCAGGAAAATTTCAGATGCATTGGCTGGGACGATATGTTATCAAAGAGATTACAGATGGTGGAGCAGTTCAGCTTGTGAAGTTGAATGGAGATCCATTTACGGGAAAGGTAAATGGAAGCCGATTAAAGCCATACATGAGGATCCAACCCAATGACTACATGACGGTAGCATAGTCTTAGCGCTTCATGCAACTCCAAGGAGGCGCGAGACTATAAACTACACTGCCTGATTTGTAGAGCTACGTGACAAGGGGTCTGCGTGAAACAGGATGGCATCACAATGTCAGAAGAAGCACGAAGGGAGCTATGCTAAAGGGGGAGAGACTGTGTAGCACAACCATAAAGTAATCGTTACAGTCACTATTCATGGTTTGACTACCAGGAGACGGTTAAGAGGAGTGGGGGGTCGGAATTTAAGGCATTTAACGCTAAATTTAAGAGCGAAATATTTGGAAATTTGCCTCCGATCTAGCATTTATGGACAGGTTTTGGGGGGAATGGTCGAATTTGAATTCGAAATCGCCTACAAATTACACGTGGCCGTCCAGCGAAAAACACTTTGCATTTGTTGAATTTTTGCGTTGCACTATCGATTGCCTATGAATCACTCGTATTGGGAGGATTTAGTCGTGAGCCTTTCATTTGCCAAGTTATCAGAGGTAAATTAGACATTCATCCTAGAAAAGATGCTAGGACCAAGCCCTGCAGAAACCATGAGTACTGGTGGAGATGTCGCTTCTTAGGTAGCGGTTCTAAAAGTTGTGAGCGTGAAGGTTCCAGTAGCAGTGCCCAAAGCGCCGAGGTCACCTAGGCCGAAGCCTACGTCGATGAGAGAGGTCCCCAAGCTGAAGAAAGATAAGCAAAAGAAGTCAGTGCTGGTGCGTGAGTCACCAAGTAAGCATGTCGCTACAAAGGCTTAGAGGAAAGAAAATCTGAGCACAAAGGAGAAGGGGGAAGTGGTGGATCTGGAGGCTGAGGAGAGCGCAGAAGATATAAACATTGAGGGGTGGATCCCATCTCTAAGTTACCAAAGTATATTCCTCCGTGCAAGGGAAAAGTGAAGGTCCCTAAGGGCCTGGATGTAGGACAGTTCCTCCTTAACACACTCCTATTACTGGAGAACATAACCTTTGAAGGTCCGCGCTTGGCGCAGATCCTGTACTTGAAGCTAGGAGATTGGGATTTGGTGGACCACGAGTAGTTCCCCCACCTAGCTACAGACACCTACATGAAGAGGGCCTTCTACAAAAAGTCTAGTGTCACTGGGCTAGAGCCTGTGGAATGGATTCGCAGAGTAAACAAGTCATGGTTGTTGAACCTGTTATGGGTGCCCCACTACCATCGCTCAAATATAAACATGATCATCATTAAGCAGTTTTTGTGCCTAGTGCATGACGAGTGCTTGTGGCTAAATACGTCGATCCCCATCACTGATATGTTGATCCATTGAATCACGCTATTGCCACACTTAGGGTTAAATCCATCCAAGGCATCTAGCGGAAAGACGAGCGAGCACGACCTAGTTGTGAAGGTGAAGGACAAGTTCAAACTTGTCAAAACGCCACTCAGGCACTCGATTACCTCAATTACTGACCCTGCGATGAAGGTTGCCACGCAGATTTTGGCTGAAAAAGTTATGAGAAAGTGTCACACGGACGAGCTACTAGCACCAGTGGTTTCGTTGGCAGCACAGTCCATGGAGGGCGTACAGTGCTACTGGGTGGACTACTTGTGTATTGAGTCCCTTGTGAACTACAGAGAAGCACAGAATGAGAGTAAAACCTTCCACTATTCGTGGTTGTTGCATTCGATTGTGTTGGTCACTTGGGATTTATGGAGGACAACTAGTTCCCTCCAGTAGAGAAGGATTTGCAAGAAGCTGCGAAATTTGCATTTCTCTGGACCACAAAAGAGGTTGTGTGGATCAGAGAGAGCAAATTATTTTGGGCACTGATGGAGGCAAGAATTTGTATGGCCATCAACCAAAAGTCATGGTTATTACCAAATAATGTTTGAACAACTTCCAGGGTACACGAAGTTTAAAGCAGGCTTCCACCACGTATACATTTGGGCGCGGAAGGATCCGGAGCACAATTGGTTCGACCTACCCTACCTTGCTACCGATGATGCTATTGAAGAGGTCATCAAGCGCAGGCCAACAAATTGGAATTCTCCTTTTGATTTGGCTACAAGGACTAGCAAGTCCATGTAGAATATGAAGAAGGACGTGACCAAACAGAAGGTTCAGCAGTTGGCTGAGAAAAGAAGGAAAGAGGCTGAGGAGAAGGCCCGGGTAGAAGCAGAGGGTGCCACGAAGAAACAGGAAGAGCGCGACTCCAAGCAGAGTGAGAAGTCCCTTCTCCCCAAATAGAGGAGGAATAGCAGTCAACACAAGGCGGAAGTGATCAGTAGGAGAGCACTCCCTTTCGCATGAAGTGGTACAGGGAGCAGGAAAAGGAAGGACCACGGAAGCAAACAAAAGCCACCAAATTGTCACTGGATCGGATTACTTTGACAGATTTTGACCTGTACGAAATTAAAGACAAGGTGTAGGATACTACCACAGAACTATTGCAGCAGTTTGAATAGTAGCAAAAGTAGGCACTAAGCACCATCCAGAAGGATCTGCGTGAGCTGTAGATCCAGACAACTAGAATCCAGGCAGGTGTAGGATAGAGCAGCGCTTTATCAACCAGTTTGGCACCGAGGACCACTCAAGTAACATAGATGGTTCGATCATTGAATCTCTGGACAGTTGTGCTACCTGATGGATATTTAAGTGCGGAAGCAGCTACTAACAAGGCTATTATCAACTCTTTTAAGAATATTGGCCTCAACCTGGTTGCGTTCCCCAACGAGTTTCTTCAGACATTGCAAGTAGGTGTGATAGTAGAGGTTAAGGCTCGGGAGCAGCACGTGCTGAGTCTGATAAGCGAGTACAAAGTCGACAACAAATAGATGTTCATCGAGAAATCATCAGCTTTGAAGGCACAGAAGAAAGTTCAGGTGTAGAATGACCAGCTTGCAGCCGTGGTGGCCGAGGCATGCAGAACAATATTTGAACTGCATACTGGAGGAAGTGCTATTGGAGGCAAAGATTAGGAATTTGGATGTAGGTGTGCGTGATGAAAAAACAGAAGTGGCCAAGGTTTAGTTTGAACTGAACCTGAAAATCACAGAGTTAGATTTGAAGTCACAGCCTTCAACTCTACCAGAGGTCAGAGAACAGCATGAAGCCGCTATGAAGGATGGAGTTTTAGTAGTGGATGTCATGGTAGCGAATTGCACTGCACTCTTCGAGCAATCTATGGAGGTAGTCACGACTCTACATGAAGACCCTAACCTACATAGGTTAAACACAGAAGCCCTTTAATTGTAGTAGTAGTATGATGAAGCGAGAGCGACAGTGCGCACCGTCACTATAGCACAACGATTGGCTAAGCTGCAGGAGGCGAAGCAATTGCTTGAGCATGTGGAAGTAGTGCAAAGGAAAGAGGCGATCCTCAAGGCCAGATTGGGGCCTTGGCTGGATGAGGCCTACATTATTTCTACCAAAATTCAGGAGAAGTTGGAAATCCTGTAGAGCATGCAACATAAACTTAAGGAAGACAGTGCAGGACTAAAAATAGAGCAGCTGGTGGAGTAGATCAAACAGGTAGCCACGCAAAGCGTGGCTAAAGTAGCAGTGGCACAAATAGATTTGGGAGGTCTCCACAATAAGATCTCCACACCAGTAGAATGACTCGAGGACGAGTCACGATCTTTGTGTTGGGGGCCTGTTGGGATAGGGTCCCCTAGGGTCAATTTTATGGAAAAATCCCAATTTTTTTTGTATAAAATGTAAAGTCTCCGCAAGTTGTGGTCACAGAGCGCATAGATAGTTAAAGTTTCATAAAGGGTTTTAACCTTCTTTTATGTAAGTTGTGTCGGCTTTTAAAGATCTACCTATGGTCCGCGAACCATGGGATTGTATAAGTAGGTGTGTCTTAGAGAGCCTAAGGGATATAGAGAAAGAAAAGGATGAAGACAAATGTAATGGATCAGTAAGGGTAAGAGTGACGAAGTCTTGGAGTAGAAGAGAGGCTCAGCAGCTGTGTGCGTAGAGGCCTAGAGTAGAGTCTGCAGCTGAGTGCTCGAACCCCTACAACTAAGTGCACAGGGAAGTCTTGAGTCTGTAAGCAGAACTGAAGCATTAATAAAGAGATTATTCCAGGAATTCCTGTGTTTTGTCTGTTTATTTATGTTTATATGAATGTGCCTCTTGTTATAATGGGTTTATGAAATAATGGTGTATTAATGAGCGACTTTACATCATTCATATAGTTACATGAACGCAATTACCGTTAACTATTTACGCGAAGATTATCTTATTGTATGCAGAAGTTATTAACACTTAAGATGATCTGAGTAATTACTGGGTTAAGAGTAATCTTTGATGCATGTAAGTAGCTAATTCACATATTCAAGGTCCGTGAAAGATAGTTGTGAACGTTCACGAAGGTATAGAAGCTGATTAATGGTAGTTATATCGATAAGCTCTGAAGGCTTATTGATCTGCACGAAGATATATTTAGGGCATAAAACGAAATCACGCTCATCTCTGGGTACGGAAACTTGGTTGCAGCATTCCCCCATACTGCTTTGGGTGAGACTTCAGTCCCCGCTCTACGGATTGATGTCGAAAGGGTCAATAGTGTAGGGATTTGTTTGGAAAAAGTAACTCTGTACCTGGGTCAGGACCCACTAAGCCAACACTGAATCTGCATAACCAATCAACCTAAAATCTTCTATAGGCCTTGTTATGCTATACAACAACCCTCCCATTTCAATTTTTAAACTCTTAGTCTTAAAATACTAAATAAGAAATGGGTCCCCTTTTGAATATAAATTAAAGCAATAAAATTTTGAATAAAATAAATTTTCCATAGAAGTCATATCAAAATTTCTTTTAGAATGGTTAGAACCGCTCATCGCAAATCGCATTTCTTTAAGAACTAGTGAAAATCTGTTTGAAGAGCTTGTGATGCGATCATGGTCATAATAAAATCCTCGTTGCAAAGTTTTATCAGAGTAAACCTTTTATATGCATGATGTAATACAACTATCGCATCTCACACAACGTTAATATCACGGGATGACTTAAAGCGACATTGAAACTTTGCGATGCAATTAGGCTATCGCCAAATTGCA
Source organism: Pinus taeda (assembly GCA_000404065.3). Taxonomy (NCBI): domain Eukaryota; kingdom Viridiplantae; phylum Streptophyta; class Pinopsida; order Pinales; family Pinaceae; genus Pinus; species Pinus taeda. The sequence goes on along the minus strand of APFE031204210.1, from coordinate 2,815 downwards.
TATCGTTGATTCATAGTAAAGCATCCATTAAACTCCATTGAAATCTCGCGATGCAATAAGGCTATCGCAAATCGCATATCGCTGATTCATAAAGAAACATCCAATAAATCACATTCAATAATTGCGCTGCGATTTAATTATCATATGGTGCGCTCTCAATAAAATAAACTGATAAATATTATAAATACATGCAGTAAAGGAATAAATTGTTGAATTGAGGCTTCTGTGATCCATAACATTTATAAGAAATATTTCCGCGTAAATCACATGCAGAAAATATCTGTCGACGCGTTTTGAACCATCTAGTGTGGTTCATCCTCAAGACAAGTTGAAGAAACAGATCCAGCTTAGCACGTTAAATAGTCTGAGTAGAACCTCCAACGGCTAATTTTGACTGTAGGACTAGGGTCATAAAAATTATTATGGAAATTAGTTATACTAGGTGACCTAGTATATTAGTTATTTATTTTATATATTGGTCACCTAGTATAACTAATTTCCATAATAATTTTTATGACCCTGGTCCTACAGTCAAAATTAGTCGTTGATCAAGTTAGCCATTGGAGGCTCTACTCAGACTATTTAACATGCTAAGCTGGATCTATTTCTTCAACTTGTCCTGATGATGAACCACACTAGATGGTTCGAAACACGTCGACAGATATTTTCTGCATGTGATTTACGCCGAAATATTTCTTATAAAGGAATAAATTGGTAAACAAAGAAATAACGTGATTTTCCAAGATTAAAGCCCATTGTCTCCCTACACCAGCTCAACACTCATCGCAATCACAACTATCCAAACAAATTTTGAAGTATGGCACTTGTAACTCCTGATTTGCGATATGTGATTATGAAACAAATATTAAAATAATGCAATCGTTGATTGCAAATCGCGGAGTCACGACACATATTCTACAAAATACTGTTACAAGGCTTGCAATGTGACATATGGTTTCAGCTTTAAAGTTTCACGTTGGAGGTTACGGTGAAACGTTAAGGAGCAGTTATGGGTACGTCCTTCGAAGATTTCATCTGAGATAGCTAAGTACAACATAACATCTCATGCAACTAATACGCTTAACTGTGTTTAGTCTGTAATTTGTATTATCTTTGTTCAATTTTTTTGACTATTACACTCCTCTTTATCATTTTGCAGAATGGACTGAGTATTGAACATCAAGCAAGATGTCTAAGAAATCTCAGACAGCAAAGGCCCCTGTTGTAGTGGAAGAATCACCAGCAAAATTGGTGATAATTGTAGATATTGCCTGTCTAGGACTCGGTGAAATCTCATGGGAAGGAATCTATACTTTACTCAAAGCAGAAAATCCAATGGAGATAGAAGAAGAAGCAACAGTGGATGGAATTGATATAATAGAGAGCATGCTCAATGACTTGGCCAGCTCCTTTCTCCATAAAATAGCAGCCCGAGCCAAAGTTTTACCACATAATGATCTAGTGAGATGGGTGATTGAAAGTATTAATATAACAGATAGATCCTTCTTCATAGCCGATGGGAATATGTTCAGGACATTCAAGCCTGAATATGTTAAGAAAATGTACCATTTGTCGGATCCCTAATGGCACTACAACAAGGAATTTTTGGAAGCTTTCGCTAAGGAGAATGACTTAGAGTCAAACCCCATCAAATAGTGGAGACATTTTCCAAACAAGCATAAGCACGAATCCCCTGGTATGTACTCTATGGACTCCTTGGCATCTCCGTATTGTTATGGTGCTGCAATGGTATGTAGGCTCTTTGGAAGCCCAAGTTCTACTAGGTTTTCTGTAGAAATGGTCCCATTAATAGAAGCGGCAATCAACTTTTTTATTATGGATTAGGAAACTATTTTATCCGATAAAATGGCTAGCCAAATATTAGATTATAGAAGAAACATATTTGTTACAACCAGAGTCGTGCCCCCATTTTATATGAGCACCTACATAATGGACACTATATGTTTCAATTATGACTTTCCTATTCTGGGTTGGAAATGGATTGTTCAAGACCCAACCCCTATCCATATTTATCACAAGTATCTATGGAAGTCAGACTACAAAAATCACATCTACAAAATTTGCCATGGTTTTGTTTTACCTGTTCACCAAACCATTTTTAACAAGCCTGCTCCTTGAGTCTCTGACAAAGCCAACATTGACTTAACTTCAATCAGCAGTTGGTTCGGAGAGGAGAATTTCACCTATATTAGAATTTTTGGGAGTATAACAGACCCTCATGTCCTTCCACTCTATATCCCGGACAAGCTATTAGCTAGGGAAATAGCATACCAGATGGTGGAGATGGGAATGACCAAAAAACCTCAGAGACTATAAGAAACAAGTGTGGCCTCCATTTCCTTTCCGCTGTGGCACTTACACATTGCATGATTTTAAGCATGCTGAGAAAGAAGCAGAGAAAACTAAGGACCTGAATCTAGAAGTAATTCCTAAGAGACAGTATGATCCAAACAAGGTCGCTTACAATTTCACCAGTCAGGTGAAAATTGCAAAATTTATACATGAGGAGGATGAGTTTGATGATTTATTTGCTTATGCAAAGCTATTGTCACAAGTAACTCATCTGGAAAGATTTAAACTAGGAACCGCAATGATGAATGAATTCATGGTCAGGACAAGGAGGTTACAGACATTGTTGTTGGGTTGTGTTATATTCTTTCCACATAGTTAACAGGGGGTTTGAGGGGTACTCGTAACCCTACTTTATGGGGTCCGGGGCAGCGCCCCAGAAAATTTTGGTTTTGGACCCTATGTTAGGTTGGGCAGACCCACCTATGGTTTTGTGCATGATTTT
>APFE031204208.1:36949-63573 GCA_000404065.3 Pinus taeda | reverse complement strand
AATGAGCATGAACAAGAAAAACAGACAGTCACATCAAAGAACACTAGATATAAGCTGGAAACCCAATGTGGGTGAAAACCACCTGCTGCAATATGTCTCTATCTTCTTTCAAATTAGAAACTCCTTTTACAATGGTCTTGTACTGGTGCAGTCTTTTACCAGTACACAGGCTGCAACCTACAGAGAGCTACAACTCTCTCTCGTTTTCCAGCTTCTCCTGGAAGGGAGCTACAACCCCCTTTAGCTCTTGTACTAGCCAAGATACTAATACGTAGGTGCTGGCCTACAGAAGGCTACAACCTTCTCTTTCTTCCAGGGACCACATTTCATCAATTTTCAGACTGGATCCATGAATGTTAAACAATCATCAAGAAATTCTTCATCAACCAAACTCCTTTTCACCAACTAGATCCGAAATCAAGTAGATACTTCTTTGCCAGCTGTACCCAAACACAGTACCAGAAACCACACAACAGAACCTAGAACACAGTAGCAATAAGCAGAAACAGCTAGATCACAACTTAAAGCATATACGCAATTTCAACAGTCTGCAACTTGCGTGCATACGCATCTACATATGGAACAACTAGCGTATACGCGCTTTTACTTCACCTAAACTGCGTGTATACGCGCCTTAGCTTCACTGAACCTGCGTATAGATCTATAAATGACAACACACTCTTCCAGATATTCAATCACTAACTAACCTAGATTATCAGACTTATAGATCAGACAAGCGTCACATCTAGCAGAACAAAATCATACAAAGATACTATTATTCATGCTTAAAGATTATGACCCATGAATAGAACTTATCCTTTCTTTTGCGCTAAGGTTCCTCCTTTCTTCAGATCCAGATTTGCATCACCACCCAATATACTAGCTCTAGCACTTTATCAAATCTTCAATAATAATTCAGATGGTGATTTTTCACAAGATCTCCTTCCTCTTTTATAGTCTTAGGCCTTCCCCAATACCATGGTCCAAAACCATAACATTTCAATACCATGAACCCAAAACTAGGGATCAACACATCTGATGAGATGCCATGGTCCAAAACATAGGTTCAAGTTCCAAGATCTAACTGCCATGGACCAAAAGAATGATCCCCAACATATACACGCTTTTGTAATGTATAACCCACGTGTATACACGTCTTCGTCTAGATGAACCTACGTATATGTCTTTTTCTACTTTCTGAGTGCCTGAACTGAGATATGATACCAAAGAAGGTTGCCATCAAGGACAACACCTGTGCCATAGCTCCAAACCTGAGCCATAATGCCAACATTCAACCCTCCTTTTGTTTAGCCCTTTTACAGTTTTCCTCCATGGGAGTAGGGGTGGTGACAAAAGGCTTGGTGCTTGGGTGCTAAAGGCTTTTGGCTCGTGATGAGGCTTATATCTCTTTACAGTTCATGCTTTTCCAATGGTCCTTTTGAATGCTCATGACCAAGCACTACCACATATTGAAGCCCCTTCATCATTGGAACTTTTCCAAATTAGAATTTACCAAGAGTTACAATATTTTTCACTTCCAATGAGCTCATAGCTCTTGGTGCTCATTCTCCAGCTCTGTGCCTTTTGTTCTTTGAGTTTACCATGACCAGTTGCTAGTAGATTTCATAGCCCCTTTCGTTAGAATTTTTCAATTGTTGAATTAACTTTGGAGTTATGATGACTCCCAATTTTGATGGGCTCGAAGCTATTGATACTCGGCCCCTAGCCCTATACCCTTAGTTATTTGAAGCCTTTGTCAGCAACTTCCACTATATTTTGGAGCTCCCTCTATCAGAATATTTTCAAAGAATAATTAAAACATAGTTACGATGGCCGAAACATAAACCTCCGAAGTGACATCATGATGATGTCATCACCTCCACATGGCACCTCCTGAGTGGTGACACGTGTCACCTAGATTTGTTCCCTTAGACCCCTTGAAATGCCAAGAATTCTCACCATGTGTCCTTCTCTCACCACGTCATGCTGACATAATTTTCCCTGTCAGCTCATCAGAACCAACTATTTTCTGTTAGGTGTCTCCTTCAGAGGAGAGAGAAAAGGTCCTTGGGATATTTGGATTTTCAAAGGTCTTCTATGTATTTTCGTTTCCTCCGAGATATCGACACTTTCCAAAACATGCATTAGTGCAGAGGTTACGAAACGGTGAAATTTCGATGGCCAATGTTATGAGGTCCTTGTCTTGTCTCGTGCCCCTTGATCCTTTGAAACACTTGTGACCAACAAATAGCCTATATTGGAAGCCCCCTCGCCATTGAAATTTTCCAAAAGGGAATTAAAAAAGAGTTATGATAAACTCTACCCCCGATTAGCTCCTAGCTCTCGGATGTTAAAACTTCCATTAGCTCCAAGTACTATGGATTTCTTATGAACAAATTCCAACTTGTATCAGAAGTCCCCTTGATCGAAACATTTTCAAAGGGTAATTAGAAGGGAGTTACGATAACTTCCACCTCCGATGGCCTCCAAGCTCCCAATGCTCAACCCCTTTCCTTGCGCCCTTGGTCTTGTGAACTCCTTGTGACCAAGGGTCAACCTGATTTCAGAGCTCATCCTCATCGGGACTTTTTGGAAAAGGATTTAAGTTGAAGTTACAAGGTTTTCAACCCTCTGAAGAACTTCCCTCCAATATGCCTTCCTGATCTAATATGTTTCCCTTTAGATCTGGGCTCTCCTCTTAGATTTGAAACTTAAGTGTTGGTTTTAACTTCCTCCTATTTTTTTTTTCCTTTGAGATTTGTTCTCCCTTGGACACATTTTCACTCTTTTGACATCATTTGGTACTATTTGAACAAATTTCAGAGTAAGTCTGTTGGTAATGGGTCCCTATTATGAGGAATTTTTCATCTACCTATAAATACTAATTCCCTAGGTAGGTAGCTATACCTAGAACAATAGATTTAAAGTGCTTATCCTTTTTCTATAAACGATAAATAAGACAAAGGAATCAAAGGACCTACTTGTTCTTTCACTTTCCTTTTGCCTCCTTTATATGACTCCCATCGCTCCTTCTTGAACTTAACTTGCTTAAAAAGTACCTACAAGCATAAACAAAAGATAGAAAATCAATCAAAGTAAGATATCTATCGACTATAAGTAAATCGAATCAGATACATTCACGCATATAAACATCATATATCAAGATAAGCATATGGAAAATGGTGTAAACAAATTTATTAAGTAGAAGGAAGAATTACAACCATGAAGTCTGATCCATTGTCACTCTTATAGCTTGGGTTCCAACCAACATCACATCAAATAGCACAACACTCTGGTAGCATAACAATACTTGTTTATAATCTCAACCCTCACACCAACAGTATCTCCTTATAAGTTCTCAAAGTCCAGCCCCTGATCACTTAGATGAGTGCTCAATTTATAGGCAAATGGAGGAGGTTTGGACATAAATGAGGGTATTGAATGGCCTTCAAAACTTAGAGTTAGTTTCCATGGAGGAAGGGATCAGAGGATAGGAGGTTACCTAACTCATTCCCTATCCAATTTTGAGCTCATAGGAGATGATAAGTGTGGGAATCTTCTAGATGGCTCTAAAAGATAAGAATATTCCAAGAACCCTATGTGAATTTCGCTCAATCTCGCTTACCACAGGTCAAAGTGGTCCTAAGTGCTTTGGAAAGAACCCTGACATGGTCCTACCTACACTGAAGCACACTTACCCCTGACCAAGGCTACACTAGTCCCTCAAGGAGGTAATTCTAGAGGGCTTCAGGCCAAGAAACTCTTAGGGAAGGAGGCATTCAAAGTGGTAACTTGTCTAGGGCATGTAGCAACTAAATTAGGGTTTGAAGAGCCCTAATGGTACTGATCTGAATGATGGGAGTGATGTGCCCAAATGGATTTGTAACTACTACCCTCTAAAGCATGAAGTTGAAAATAATGATGTCGAGTGATATGCTTTACGATGTGATGAGGAGGTTCCGAAGTGGATGGTGACCTGCATCGATTACAATACATAATATCATGATATTTTGATTTTTTCTCATGAATCGCTGAGGGAAGGCATACCCATGCTGAGCATATAAACTTTCATTACAAGTGCATAGACATCTATCTACATATATAGGCCCATGATAGGATGACTATGAATGTAAAGCCATTGTAAGGATGACTTGGTACATTTCCTGAAATCGCAACCCGGACAGATGAAACTAGATCTGCGGTCTTCTATCTCGTTGAATCGTTCGCTCAAGTATGAGTCTAACCATGTCAATATGTGATCTGAAGTTGAACATGGGAAGACACTGCCTGATTACCAGCCAATGATGTAAGCCATTAACAAACGCGAGCGAAATCACCGATAATGATAATGATCCTCAAGGTACTGCAATACATTTTGCATGGTGTGGATGGATGTTTTGATGTTGAACACCATACAAATTCTTTCAGTTGATGGCTAGTGATGTCAACCTATCGTTGGAAGCGAGAAACCTACCATTGATGTATGCAAGATTCAAGGTACTGGAAGTGTGTTTCTTAATCAACTTCTTGGATAATGTGCTAATGTCGACAAGAAGTGACTTGTTATAGGAGGCCCTTGATGTATCCCAAATCAATGACATGAAATGAGTGTAATGATTTTGGAGACAGAATTTAACAGATGACATAAGGTTCAAGAATGGCGGTCATGAAAATGAAGGTTTATGAGTATTAAAAGGATGAATTTCAAGCTGAGTGACTTCTCTTGAACATGTCGGTGACACTGAATGGATTGGAAGCATTGACCCAAAACAAAATTAATGGATGATATGTTAGACCAAGGTATGATGACCATCATGCAGATAACCCAACCCAAATAGTCACAATGATGAAGTGAAAGTGTCATGTTCAAGAGCGACCTACTACCATAAAGTAGTTTACCCCTTTTTCCATTTCCCCCAATCATTGCTGACCAGTACCTCTTTATTCTTATCAAGCTTGAGGAGGATAAAATATGCTTTTTGTATAATTCCACCCTTCATGTGAATCCATCACTATCTGATGTTTTAATGAGTCTAGTGAAGGTGAAGCTCGATCTTGCCATGATGGAAAAGTTTGTCGCTATTTGATGTTTTAACAAGTCTAACAACAATGATAACTCGGTCCTTTTCATGTTTAGAGAGTTTGAAAAGGGACAAAAAGAAAACTCCACAAGTTCTATTTTGTATATTTGTCTCTCAAGTCGAAAAACCATAAACCAATACAAGATAGAAACTATTGACCATGTTTAGTCAACATATTCGTTTTTCATAATTAATCTATCTCAGCCCGAAAAAGGGTTAAACTTATATTGAGTAAATGTCATTCCCAATCTGTTAACTAGCTGAAATGGACAAGCGCTTGGAAATATTTTCATATTTCAAGAGTCTGAAAAGAGTTTAAAGAGGAATCCAAGGGGGTTCCTTCTTCGATGTGTATCAGAGCTTGAAAAAGAGATAAAAGTATGCTTTGTGGTCAAAGTACAATTCATGATCATGCACATGAAATTCTATAATTCAACGGTAAATATATTCAAAGTAACACCAAATGGATTAAACATACATATTTCATTAGTTAGAATAGGTAAATACTAAATTTTACTCATTTAATGTTCATGAAATAAACATAAAAACAAGAATTTACCATGCTATTTTCATCATTTGATATTTACCATTCAGTTTGTGCTATGACCTTGTTTTTTACCTCAACCTTCATGAGCTGATCGTGAGAGAATCTACGAATCATTTCTTGTGCCGTCCAGATGAGGTAGCAGATCTAGCCCTCCTCTTTCTTTTGATGTCATTCTTTTACTGTTTCATGCATTTTTTTTGGATTTTTAGAGCCCCTGGGGTTTGAATTTTTCACCCTGGGATTAGCGCAGGCTTGCATGTCAAAAAATGCACTGGGTAGCACCCAGATAGAAGGCATTCTGCACTACAGTGCAGTGTCTCCTTGCTTGGGTTGCAGTGGGCGAGTTTCACAAACTTGTTTCACCAAATTGACCCAAAATTTCTCCAGTTTTTTGAATGAAAAGGATCCTAACTAAGCTTATGGTTTGATTTCAGGCTTTCATCATATCAGAATGTCTATTACTTGGTGAGAAAGAGAGCATGAAGAATAAGACATGGTTTCCCTAAATGATCTGGGTACAGTTGAGGCCCTAAAAAACTATGGGTTTATCAAATACTTCAAGTTTTCCGGAATGAGGCAATAATCAAAACTATTGTAGTTCCTAGTTCATGCATGGGATCTGACAGATCAAGCTTTTCACATAAGGGACAAAGTTGTCCCTATTGTGATTGATGATGTTGAATTTCTTATAGGGTTTTTGAGATGTGGTGCCCCTATATCTCTTTCAGGTTCTTCCCGTGGAGGGGAGTCAGTGAGGGAATATGTTCAACAATTCTGTCGGCCAAGTACACAGCCTAGCAAGGATGAAAAGATAATCATCAAAGATATTCGTGATTTTCCTTTAAGAACAATCCTTTTCACCATTGAAAATTTGGCAGGCAATGTGACACTTCATCTGGTGAATAGATCATATGTGCAACATGCTCTTGAGTGTCTTGAGCCAACTTTATTCAACTGGTGTGAGGTAGTACTTTCTTCACTGAAAGAGCAACTGACAAAGGTAAAGAGTGGTAAGACAAAGAACTTTAGCTATGGATCACTCTTAATTGATTTTACCTTAGAAAGAATTCCATTGATGTAACCCCATCATGTAACACTCGGTGTGGTTGGTCCTAGAGATCCATAGATGCAGTGGTCGATCGAATTGATGGCTAGACATGCTGGTGAGTCATCGATTACATTTTCCACTGTATTCTTCAGTTGGCTCGATCAAAAACACATTTTCATTAATGAGCATTACCAGTAGATGCTCAATGGGGTGCAATAGGTAAATTGTGTTTTACCAAAATGTTTTTTGATTTTTAAGTTTCTACATGTTTTTGTGTTTTGATGTTCCAAGACTAAACTAAAATTGTTCTCATGCAACTAGATGTGGGTACTGTTTGACCTATGAGGAACCAATGGGAGGCAGGTGGGCTAGTGTAGAGAAATGTTGGGAGAGAAATTCTACAGGGTTTGGATTTGGCCGAGACATTGGCTGAGTTGCAGGATCATGTAGAGGGATTAACCCTTGGTATTCTAGATGTCCGGATTGAGGAGTTATCTATGAGGCTGTAGCGCCACGCTATTAGAGTTCCAGGCCATTGGATGCAGCTCTTGCGCATGAAAGCTCAGGCTGTGACCTATTATCATGAGCATCACTAGGTCTACTTAGGATGTTTTTGCATGCATTTTGAGTTTTTAGGTTAGATGACCAAACATGTCTTGGACACAAATTTTGTAAAAACTTTTAAAACATCTATCTATTTTACTTTTAGATTTTTTATATATATGGTTATGTGCAATCCTACTCAAATAATGATGTGAATTGAAAATTTACTTTTACATGTGTTGCAAATGTCTATTTAACACATAGTTTGCTAATGAGTCGGTTAATGTGTTAAAGTTTCTGGAGATATGTTGATATCGAATATACTCAAAATGTCTTACCAGAATACGAACTCTAAGGAACATACAAAGAATTTTTGGGTTTTAGATGGTATAAATGTTTGTTAGTTGCAGTACGACGAGTTGTGAGGCTAGCCTAACGATGATTCAGCGAATGCCAATTGAAATGGCATCAGAGAGAAGTTTGACCAACGCGCTATACTAAGCAATATTGTTCGTCAATCGACCAATACAAATCCCTTGAAAACTCACCAACTCGTCACTTGGAGTGAAAATGGCCCATGTTGTAGAAGATAGGTTTTGTGTACTACGACTAGAACCATCGACGTAACCAACAAATGGTTCCAAAGGTTCCAACATCTGCAACAAATGCAAAGTGGATTACTTAAACACATAAAAACTCTAAAAGACACACTAACACACACACATGCAATTAACGCATATATACAATGATTTTTACTACACTCAATTAAGCATAGTAACATTTTAGGTACATACCATCTCGGGGTTGTGACAATGGAATTCCATCGTAATCCATCAACTCGTAGGCACTTTTTTCCAAAACACGCTTGAAAATATAAGGACCCATCCATAGTGGTTCAAATTTTCCTGCTCCTAGTTTATCAACTTGCCGATCGTAAAGCAAGACCAAGTCTCCTTTTGAGAAAACACGAGGCTTGACATTTCTATCATATTGCACCTTGATTCATTTCTTATGCACTTTGTTAGCTAATGTAGCTTCATGATGGGTTTCATCCAGATGGATAAGTTCCAAGAAATGTGCTTCTTCTTCAGAATTGTCGAGTAACAGGTCAATCGTGAGTTTGAGAGATGAAATTTTTCATTGTATCGGTAAGATTGCCTCCAGACCATACACTAATTGAAAGGGTGTGAATCTAGTTGCATTTCTCACCAAGGTTCAATATGCCCACAAGGCAGAGTACATGATTAAATGCCAGTTTTGTTTATGAACCCCTATCATTCTTTGAAGCATTCACTTCAGGACTTTGTTGATGGCCTCAACTTGTCCATTCGCTTGTGGATAATAAGGAGTAGAACTATCATGTGAAAGTACTAACTTGGCAGTTAAATCAGCCATCATGTGATTGCGAAAATGCGACACATGATTTGTAACTATAGCCTGTGGTACACCAAATTGGGCAACCACATGGTTGAAAAATAAAAGAGCAATCATCTCACTGCTATTATTTAATATTGGAATCTCCTTAGATCATTTTGTTAAATAGTAAATTGTGACTATAATGTACCCATGCCCCCCGACCAAGGTTGGGCTACATGTCATGAAGTCAATGCCCCATTTGGTGAATGGTCTAATAGTGGTGACAGGATGCAATGGTGGAGGTGGTAATCTAGCTTTACAGTCATAAATCTGGCATGCATGACATCTTCTAACAGCAATTATGAAATATTTGAATATGGAAGGCAAGAAGTAACAAGCATGGAGAATTCTCTACATGGTAGCATAACCAGATAAGTGTCCACCACAAGCACCTAAATGGAAATCATTAAAAACTTTCTCAACTTCCTCATGAGTGAGGCACCTTCATAAAATTGTATCGATAACACGATGATAAAGAGTGTCATCAACAATCAGATAATCTTTGGCTTGGTATCAGATATGTTGTTGTTGCGAGCGAGAGGTATCAGGCTGGAAAGTTTGGGTCTGCAGATAAATCAGTATATCTCCATACCACACATCAAATGATGAAATCAGGAATAGAGACTCATTCAAAATTGATGGTTCCAATGTTGAATCAATGGTATTCGAGGGAAAGTCACAAATAAGCTTGGTGAAGACTAGAGATTTAGTTGATTTGGATTTAATGAATTCCAAATAAAACTCCTACAAAATGACGATCCATTTTGAGTATTTTCCCCGTAGGAATTTATATGACAAAATATATGTCATAGGGTTGCAATCTGAAATGAAAATGGTCTTTCGAAGCAGGATGTAGTGGCGAATTCTCTATATAGCTTGAACAACAACCAGAGCCAAATTTTTGATGTAGGAGTACTTAACTTTTGTATCATTGAGATTGCAGCTCAAATAATATATCAGATGTTCAATCCCATCTTCTTCTTGGACTAAAACCATTCCAATGGTTGTATCTGTAGCGGCGAGATACAAGAAGTAGTCGTTTTGATAATTCAGGTAATACATTAATGAGGCTCTAATCAAGGTATATTTAAGAGAAGCTTGCGCAACCTAGTCCCAATGGAAGGGTATCCCCTTTTTTGATAGACGAGTAAATCCTTTAGCCATTTTAGCATAATTGGGAATGGACGTCCTCAAAAAGTTAGCCTCCCCTTAGAGTCTCTATAACTGTAGTAGATTGGAAGGTGGAGTCAAGTCAAGGAGTGCCTAAACCTTAAGTGGATTGAGTCGCATTCCTTCCATAAATACTACGAATCCAAGAAAATGACTAGAACCAACACAAAACACACATTTGTGTGGATTGAGTCGTATTTTCTAGTTTCAACACAGTAAAAATATAGCTGTCAAATGTCGCAGGTGATCAGTCCACTTTCGTGAATGAGCAGGTAAATTGTCAAGGTATGGTTGAAAAATATGTTCGATGTCATGGAAGGAATAATTCATCGCCCTCTAGAATTTTGCCCCTACATTCTTCAAACCAAAAGGGAGTTTTGTATAAGCGATTGTGCCCCATGGACAAATAAATACAATTTTAGATTGGTCCTCTGGGCGGATATTGATTTGAAAATGGGGCAGTAAAGCCTTCTTGTGAGCTTGCAAGAACCTCTCCCACTTCCAAAGCTTAAATATTCCAAAGATTTATTAATTAACCAATGATGAATTAATAATGTGCTTGAACATAGGTATATGCTTATATTTGTTTTAAAATCGTTATGTGTTGTAAGTTCACTTGCTTATGCTGGTATAAAATACATATGACAGTAGGTAAAGTAGCAAGTAAGCAACAAACGCATAGCAGCAAGATGCAGCAATAAAACAACACACATAACAACAATATTAATTTGGAGTTCACCCAAAACTCTTGGGCTATGTCTCCTTGAGCTCTAGTCAACTCGACTAGGCTCTCTGGGATTATGGAAGTAGTTCTTTTACAAGCTCCATGCTCAACTCCACTGGTTTACACAGAACACAATAGGCTTAGAACACCATCTCATCCCTGACTATGAAGCTCTCGGCTTTCTGTCTCTAGCTCTCGGCTTTGGCTTCTTTGAGCTCTCTCTCGGCCTCCGCATGCATCAATGGCTTGCTTGACCTCCAAGCAACCTTTTGCAACCTTCCAACAACCTTTAGCAGCTTTGCTACCAGTCAATTGTGCTCTTTGGCTTTTTGCTCTCTCTCATCTAACGACTCTCCTTCAATGACCTCCAGCTCTCTACGTGTTAGATGCAACAATCTTCAGCGACCTCCAACTCTCTTGTCAATTAGGATTTTTGGCTCCTTTGAGGCATTTTTCCAAGCTCTGTGGCTTCCCTAGCCATTTCTCTACGTGTAATCATCCCTCTGCAGCTCTGTGGCTTCTCTGCTCCTTGTCTGATCGATTGGCCATCTGGCTCTATGGCTCTGTGGCTTTCAAACGCATCATTGTCTGCAAAAATGCCTGCTTGCAGCTTGGAACGATGATCAGGAGCAGTCACAGAGGATTCAAGGCCTTCCTTTAGGCAAAAATCCGAAAATGGACAAAATTTCAATACATAGATATTTTCTGAAAATACATTATCGTGCGCGAAGTCTCGGACTTCAAATTCCATTAAATCACCCCTATAAACCTTATCAAGTCCGCTATTAGTCACATATTGCATTGCATAGGAAGATTGGCAAAAACCCTGAATACACAAGAATACATTGAAAAATACGAATTCCTGGACTTCAAAAATTATAGAATCTGTTTTATAATCCCGTTGGGTCCAGCCTTTTATCACTTATTGCTATTGTAATTGCATTGGCCCTATTATCGGGGATCGCTGATCGCCGATCGCCGATTGAATCTGGACTGTTGATCTGATCCCTAATCAAACAATCCATATCGCATCACAGGTCACTATCGCATCAACCCTTTGTGTCAAGGATCGTTGATTGAATATGGACTATTGATATGATCCCCGATCGGATGATCCATATCGCATCGCAAGTCACTATCGCATCAACCCTTTGTGTCGAGGATCACCAATCTCTTGACAGCCGATTAAATCCTAGACGTTGATCTCTTTTCCAATCCGACAGTTGAGATCGCACACTGCGGATTAGCATATCGCATATCGCATTCACTACATCCCAGGGTTCTTTCCATTGATTATGGATTATGCCGATCGCGAATGCCAATTCATCACATATCGCAATCAGATATCGGTGATTGGGGGTCTCTTTTGCCTCCACTTTAAGTCCACCCTTTGAACCATTTGCGATGTGATTTCCTTTATAAGGCCTTTTATGCCATTTTTAGAAGATTTTTCCTCCTTTTCAAAGGACAAAGGAAAACTTCTTTTTACGATAACTTTTGCATCTAAAGTCCATTTTAGCCCATTCAAATTGCAGTAGATGAAAAGATCTACGCAATGGGGCTATTTCTAGGAGCATCCTTGGACTTTAATTTTCCTCTATGAGGAACACTTAGATTTATAAGTCTATACAAAATCCATTTTTCTATCACACCTTCCCACTAAAGAACTTTTGGTCTCCAAAAGATTGATATACTGATCTGAACAATAAATGAGAGTAACAACACCCTATTCTTTCAGCCTCCATACACTTGCCTTGCATAGTGCCTCTGAACCAAAGCCTTTGACCACTTTCCTTCCTAGATGTGCTGGTCCTCCTGGGAAGAACTTCCTTCCTTCTTGAATTCATGTAGAACTCTTGCTGAGATGGTCACAAAAGGTAGTTTGAACTTCTCTGCCTTGATCATTGATCCAAGGTGGCTCAAACAAATGTGAGTTACATTTGCTTCACAAAATTTTCATTTGTACCTATTTAACAAGCTGTCAACAACAACTGTTAACAACAATAGAAATACATACAACAATTGGATGGTCTAAACTCCTGCTTCAACAAAAGAAACAAATTTCACATCTTTTGAACACCTCCATGTCTTACATCTACATACAAATGATGGACTAGATCACAAGCCCACAAAACATGCCTTTAAAACAAATGACCCTTCAAGTCAAGCATGTAGAAAAAGACCATTAGGACTCTTTTTCAAAAGATGAAACACTTCATCATTATCTCCATCTTGGAGACCAAGTTAACTTTTCCCAAGTCAACATTACATGCATGTTTACAACAAAGCAATCAACCCTACAAGTTAATTACACATACATGTTCAAATACAAGGAAATCATCAACATCCCTGTGTTCATGAACATTAAGCTTATGCATGCATTTCATCCTTCAACTTTCGCTTAAGCACACTATAATTTCGAAGCTGAAATGAAATATAATGTTGTAGCAACAAAGTGAGTCTCCTACTCAACTTCTCTATTCACCTTCTTGGTAAAATCTTGAAACTTGCATTACATTAACAATGAAATGCAAATAGATGCATCAATAGACATGCAATCTTAATCTGATAAGAACTCTAACCATTTCTTACCAATCAATTTCAAAGGTATTTCCTTTGTCTGCACATCAGCATCAACATGTGAATCATCTTGAGACACATCATTCATGAATCTTCCTTTCCATTTCTGCCATCTTCTCTTTCCACCTTCTTTAGCTTTTGTGGAAGCATTACTAGATTCAGAGTCCAACACCTTTCAGCAAGATGCCCTTGCTTATGGTAGTAAGTGCAACAGATGTGCATCCTCTTGACAGCATGATTTTCCTTGTCCAATGGAACTTTGGCTTCTTGCTTCTTTTCCTTCAAAAGTTTCCTGTATGTGGCCATTCTCTTCCAACATCTAGAAACATTATGGTTATCCAAACAACAAAAGAAACATGCAATTCTTTTCTCATATCTATGTGGAAATTTATCCTACTTTGCAAAATCAAAATTAAGATGATTAGAACCAGATTTATACCTTTCTCTTTCACCTTCATTGCCTTCTTGAGGAGATGAATCAAATGAAGAAGTGGCTCCCTTTGGAACACCACCAATCTCTTCAAGGATGTTAGATTTTCCACAACTCTCTGGTTCAAGTGTGTACTTCTGAACACCTGCATCCCTATAAATGATGTTTCAAGCTATTGCATTCCTCCTAAATACAATCTTCACACTCTTGAGGTAGAGGACCTGAAATGAAACTCCTTCTTGGAACTGTTTAAATGGCCTTCATGGCTGCTTTGGAACTTTCTTCATAAGACTATCCATAGCCAAGACCCAAATACTTAGGCCTTTCCTCAACCATTATTGGCTCAACAATACCTTGTGCATGTTTACCCAAGCCTTTTCCTTCATAGCCCATCTTGGACATTAGCTGGAACCTATGCCTCTGGTATGTTTTTCAAAAGAACCAATATAAGCATTCTTAGAAGAATTTGAAGAAAAAAAGGAATCATTTACCTCTTCTTCAAGCTGATACTTGACCAAGGTTTCTTTGGCAACAAAGAGATGCGTCTCCAACTCATGCATCCTTTTCAGGTTCATATTTGCAATATGCACTTGCCTCTCCATTTCCTGCAATTTGTCAGAAAGCAACTGGTTCTCTTCCTCCACAGAATTCAACTGCTCTCTAAGTATGTTGCTCTTCCTTCCATCCTCATACATTTCCCTCACCTTGTCCATCTTGATGAACAAGTATTGCTTCATGTCTCCATCAAAGAATCTTGTGATGAAAGGGGAATTTGAGGACTCACTTGTAGAAGTTGTCATTATGCAAATGAACAAAAGAACTTCAAACAAGACTAACAAAGAGCTTATTCAGGCAACCTTTTGCAAAAAACCTATTTTGCTTCAAGGATTGCTTTGAGGTCCTTTGGGATAAGAAGAATGCCTTCAGCCCTTCTTCCTTCTTGTCCTTCTTGGACTGAGCTAGCAATAGCTTTCCCTTCACCTCTGCAAACTCAAACAATAGTCAGTCTGCAAACAAGCATACAATCAATCAAACAATCAATCCTTGACTGCCCAAACACCTTTCAGACAAGAAAACTTTGCTCTGTCAATCAAGCATTCTGATTTGATACCACTTGCTCTGGTATAACCAATTTTGATATCACCTTCCTAAAGGTGGGGTTAATCAATCTCAGGCTTTGATACCACCTAATCTGAAAATGAGGCACTAAAGGCTTCTTGTGAGCTTACAAGAACCTCTCCCACTTCCAAAGCTTAAATATTACCAAGATTTATTGATTAACCAATGCGGAATTAATAATGTGCTTGAACATAGGTGTATGCTTATATTTGTTTTAAAATCATTATGTTCTGTAAGTTCACTTGCTTATGCTGGTATAAAATACATATGACAGTAAGTAAAGCAGCAAATAAGCAACACATGCATAACAGCAAGATGCAGCAATAAAACAACAAACATAACATCAATATTAATTTGGAGTTCACCCAAAACTCTTGGGCTACGTCTCCTTGAGCTCTAGTTAACTCGACTAGCTTCTCTGGGATTATGGCAGCAATTCTTTTACAAGCTCCACACTCAACTCCACTGGTTTACACAGAACACAATGGGCTTAGAACACCATATCATCCCTAACTCTGAAGCTCTCAGATTTCTGGCTTTGAATCTGGTTCTGGCTCTCGGCTCTGGCTTCTCTGAGCTCTTTCTCGACCTTTGCATGCATCAACAATTCACTCAACCTCCAAGTGACCTTTTGCAACCTTCCAATGACCTTTAGCAACTTTGTTGTCAATCAATCGTGCTCTCTAGCTTTTCGCTCTCTCTCAGCTAACAACTCTCCTTCAGTGACCTCTAGCTCTCTGCGCGTTAGCTACAACAATCTTCAGTGACCTCCATCTCTCCCGTCAATTGGACTTCCTGGCTCCTTTAAGGCATTTTTCCCGGCTCTTTGGCTTCCCCAACCATTTCTCTGCATGTGATCATCCCTCTGTGGCTCTGCAACTTCTCTGCTTCTTGTTTGTTCGACTGGCGATCTGGCTATGTGGCTCTTTGGCTTTCAAATGCATCATTGTCTACAAAAATTCCCACTTGCAGTGTAGCATGACGATCAGGAGTGGTTATAGAGGATTCGGGCCTTCCTCTAGGAAAAAACTCGAAAATGGACAAAATTTCAATACATAGAGATTTTATGAAAATATATTATTGAGCGCAAAGTCTTGTACTTCAAATTCCATTAAATCACCCCTATAAACCCTATCGGGTCTGCCATCAGTCGCATATCACATTGTATAGGCTGATTGGCCAAAACCCCAGATACATGGGAATATATTGAAAAATCCAAATTCTCGGACTTAAAAAATTATAGAATCGGGTCTATAATCGCATCGGGTCTAGCCTTTTATCGCTTATCGCTATCGCAATTACATTGGCCCTATTATCGGGGATTGCCGATCACCGATCGTCGATTGAATCTAAACTGTTGTTTTGATCCTCGATTGGATGGTCCATATCGCATCGGCCCTTTGTGTCGGGGATCGACGATCACTGATCACTAATTGAATCTGGACCATTGATTTGATCCCCGATCAGATGGTCCATATCGCATCGTAGGTTGCTATTGCAACGGCCCTTTGTGTCGGGGATCATCGATCTCCCGGCTGCCGATTAAATCCTAGCCGTTGATCTCTTTTTCGATGCGACGGCTAAGATCGCATGCCACAGATTGGCATATCGCATATCACATTCACTACAGCCTAGGGTTATTTCCATTGATTATGGATTATGACAATCGCCGACGCCGATTCATCGCATATCGCAATCGGCTCCACTCGGGGTTCCAACATCGCATTCATGCCTGCCTCCAACCCGATATGTCGAAGATTGGTGATCAGGGGTCTCTTCTGCCTCTGCTTTAAGTCTGCCCTTTGAACCATTTGTGATGTGATTTCCTTTATAAGGCATTTTATTCCATTTTTAGAATATTTTGCCTCCTTTTCAAAGGACAAAGGCAAACTTATTTTTGCAATAACTTCTGCATCCGAAGTCCATTTTAGCCCATTCAAATTGCAGTAGATTCAGAATGAAAAGATATATGTAGTGGGACTATTTCTAGGAGCATCCTTGGAATTTAATTTTCCTTTGTGAGGAACACTTAGACTTAGAAGTCTATCCAAAATCCATTTTGGATCAGATATTGATTTGATTATAGTCGGAAAAACCATCCATAAATGAGAATATTTCACATCCGACACATTCATAAATAATATGGTTGATAAAGGGAGTAGGATAATTGTATTTTTGACAAGCTTGATTAACATCCCTACAGTCGATGCACACTCGTATTGTCCCTTGCTTCTAAATGACAAGAACAATATTGGAAACCCAATCAGTAAGAGGAACAGGGTAAATGAAACCAGCGTGAAAAAGTTTCTCAACTTCTATTTAATAGTAGAAACCTTCTTTGGATGAACAGGATGGAGATGCTGTCGCATTGGTTTGACATCAAGATACATTTTGATTTCATGTTCAACTATACTATAGTCAATTCCTAGCATCTCCTCGTATGACCATGCAAATATATCTCAAAATTCACAAAAGAGAGCATGGTAAATATCAAGTTCTGATGGAGAACAATATTTGCCAACATGAATGTTTTCTACAATGTTAGGTTTGGTCGAAATATTGGTAGAAATAGTTTCTTCGATATTTGACAAGTTTCACTCGGAATCTACTATATCTATGAAAACAAGATTCTAAAGATAATAGACAACTGAAGGGTGATTAAGTTCATTTGAATAATCTTCTATGTGATCTGGAAGATGAGAACGATGATGATAATCTTCCCATGGTTCTCCTTTCGTCATCATTGATTAGACGATTCCTTCATCAGTAGAAAATATACGTGAAAAAGTATCGGAGGAAGTACCATATTCTAATGAACAATCTACCCATACAATTGATGAAGATGGATTTGGATTCTCCGTGCAAGCTAGAAAGATTGATTGCTATGCTAGGTCAATAGGGCTTAGTAGCATGATTTCATTACTACTATCAACTTCAAAGCTATTGGTAATCTTCCTTAAGTCAGATGAAGTGGAAGATATCATGTTGCAAGTCTCAACTTTTGCCACTTCCACCAAATTTGACGGTGGTGGTAGTTAAACAGTACTCATTAGGGAAGGATATTTAAAGAGATAGTGGGGGTTCGTGTACCAACAGAATTCTTCTAGTAGCTTGTGAACTAGAGGTGAAGAAGGCGAGTTGGTAGATAACTATGATTACACCCTTATGAGGCAATGCAATCATACGAAACTATGTTGAAACCACAGCAACCATAGCATAAAACAATGATTTTCCTAGCAAAATGTTGTAGTCAAGGGGTACGTCAACAACCTCAACTTCAACAGTTATTATTTTGCCTCCTAGTTTGATTTGCAGATCACTCAATATTCCACAAGGCATATATGTGCGTCCATCAAAATATTTAACATTGTTGGTGGACGTGACAAAGGTGGTGAGTGAAGTGTTTTCTAGCAATTCATAGACATAATACAAGTAGATTTCCCCTCATCAATAATGATTCGATGAAAAAGTTTACTAATGGAATTTACTTGAATCAGGAATGCTAATTGTGCTGGTAACTGTGGCGTATAACCCGCATGGTTGAAAACCACAAGATTGGAATCAGTTGGATCGATTCCACCAATTGCTGAAAACAAACCCTCCTTTTGGGAGGGATAGTTCTGAAGCACCTTGAGCCTTGACATAGCAGAAGGTGACTGAGCCAAATATTCTACTATGTTATAATTCTGTGCAACTTGAGCTTGAGGGTTAAATGTTGATTTATGTACAAATCCCTTAGGTGGTTTTATTATTAACTCTGGTGCAATAGGTGGTGAAATAGGATCAATCGAAGTCGAAGTCGAAGAGTTAGGTTGATCAGCCTGGTTATTCGACGACGACAGTTGATTTCCATAATATTTACTTCGTGTTGACACCAAAACTTCAATTTTAGGCTAGAGGTGGATAGCATAAGCACTTGGGAAGTGGAAGCATGGTTTGTAGCAACCATATTTTTCTCTAGTTTTGGAAAAGGATCAGTCATTACCATAGATGTATTAGAAGTCTTCAGAAGCTTTGAGTCTTCAGAGCAGTGAGGACAATCTCACATAAAATTCTCATCGTTATAGATCAAACGCGAGTAATGAGGTTTCCTAATCAAAGGAGAGGAATCAGATGATTTCTCTTGAGGGGAGTTATTTTGTTTCTTCTTGTTTTTCCCCTTCTTCTTACTTCCTGGTTTCTTTTCATTCTTTCCCTTTTGAAATGACATGACATTGATTTCAAAAGTAAGAGTGTTATTAGGTGCATTTGTAGTTTGATTGGAAATGGAAAGTGTTTGACGAGATGGTCTACCTACTGCTTGTGTGCTCGAAGAAGAAATCACACTGTCGTCATTGTCATAGAGTGTGCCGGACTGTGCATAAATCAAGTCCAAATATTGGCCACGAGAAATTACTTGCTCTTCAGTGACAACTCCACCTTTTTCCACATCCTCAGTGATAGATGGCAGCAAGGATTTTATAAACCACTGAGCTGGAAGCTGATCAGGAACATAAGTTTTAACCATTCGATGAGAACAACGCCACTCGTGAATATGATTAGAGATATGAGTAGCAGTATTTGTTTTAAAGTTGGTTAATAGTTCCATACCAGTCTCATATCGTATGGGTAACTAGAAGTGGGTTAAAAACATGGTAACTAAGGTAGTGAAGTTATCAAAAGAAGCTCGTGGTAACTCAATGTACCACTTTGTAGCCAGATTAGTAAGCGTTCTCCGGAAAAGACGTAGTCTAATAGAATCATCATTCAAGGAGTTTGATGAACACCATAAACGAAAAGTCATGACATGGTTGGACAAGTCTTCTCCACGGTTTCCATTGAATTTCGGAATATTGGAAGGTAATTTATGAGGAATCATGGGCCACCAAGGTGCATAATGAATTGGTTGATTGGTGAGCCAGTTTAGTGTTGTGTGTGGAACATGATTGTTCAGAGGTCTTTTGTTTCAGCCGGATGTATACGCCAGGAAGTTTGTACACCCCTCCATGTGGGGGGGCTGATCCCCCCCAGTTGGGGATCCGGGAGCCAGCGGTCCCCCATCGGGGGTTCGGGGGCAGTGCCCCCAAAGCCAGAAATAGATGTAAAATTGCCTTGTAAAAGTATAGTAATTTCTAGTCAATCTGGGCCGTTCATTAGGCATATGATCTGACGGTAGAACTTATGTTTAGTTTAGGGTTTTTTGCCCTAGAAGGAAACCCCTATCTTTGTATGACCGCATTGTATTTGAGGCTGTGATATAGATGTGTATTCTCTGAGCGAGAAATAGAGAGGTGAGACTATGAGAGAAAATAGAGGATATTATAGCAGATCCGCTATAGGTTGTGTCTCTTCATTTTGCTAAGTAATAGAAAGGAAGGACTGGCTGTTCGGGGTGGAGGTAGCCCAAACTGGGTGAACCACGTATATTTGTGTCTCTCTTGCTTTATGCATTTTCTATGTTTATATTTCTACAATATTTTATGTTTTCCATTGCTCCGTAATATATAATTTTCTAACATTTAGATCTAGTAATTCAAGTTTCGCAATGAAGGGCAACTGTCTATTGAGGTCAGGTTGAGCATATCCATGGTAAGATGGGATTTCCTGGGAAATAGGCCTTTTCATACCAGCATAAGGCATCTGCTACTAGTAACCTTGATAAGGGTAAGTTTGTTGAGAAAATCTGGCATAAGGTTGTTGTTGAGCACCGGGATACATTTGCTGCTGTCCAATCCTAGCATAGGCTTGTTGACTAGGACCTGGATAAACTTGTTGCTGACCAAACCTAACATAAGCTTGTTGTCCAAGTCCATGTTGAGGTTGGTGTTGATAGAATTGTTGCTATTGATATTGGGGCTACCAAGGCTGTTGAATCAACTATTGTTGTTGTTGGTACAATGGTTGTTGATCTAACAGTTGTTGTTACCCACCAATGTAAGGTTGACTAGGTTGTGAATACAGTAAACCAGTGTAAGTCTGAGTCACCCTAATAAAAGGTAAAGTATCCTGAAGTTGTTGGACTCTAGACACAAGTGGTTGTTGTAAAACTGCCTGAGAAGGTTGGATCTATATACCTAAAACTTGGGGCTCTGACGTTCAAGGACAAGCTTGCACAGGTTGAGATACAACAATATGAGCTTGTGACTGCGGTAAAGCTATAACAAAAGGTGTTGTAGGTATGAATGAGACAGATTGCATAGGTTGTGATGGATACACAAGCCTAGGTTGAACGTGCATGGTTAGCTGCCACTGACAGAGAGTCATTCCAAGCTGACCTAAAGACGACAACATATCGACATATGGTTACCCCCCAAAAAATGGGGGATAAGGAGAACGTGCATATTGTTCTCCGTATGGGGGTAGTCTAGTGTAAAGTGGATACATAGGATGGTAACCAGATGAACCAACTTGATATGAACTTGATGGGTCCAGATGTTCGGTATCTGTTAATGAAGAACTAGATAAAATTCAAGTAGAGGACATTGGTGAAGACCAAGGGCTAGAAGCAACACTTGAGTGGGTTCCCAATAAAGGTTGGTAACTCGATGGGATGGACAGAACACCATACAAGTGTGACTTAGGTGACATAGTAAACATCGAAGAGGTTGCGATAGAAGATTCTACCATAGCAGTAATAGATGGTAAGGTCTGGGATGTTGACACTGCCATAGTCGAATGTCCAAATAAGTTTCCTAACTAATCAACAAGTGTCTAAAAACAATCAGGATCAAAAGGAGAAATAAAATGAGGTGTATGAGGATATAGATAAAGTCCAGTTCCAAAATGCAATGGAGTTCTGGGTGATTCTACCTCAAGCTCCTCTTCTATCGAATTCAAACCAGGTGAAAGAATTTCACCGTATGGTTCATAATAGATTTCTGGTATTTATTGTTGAGATAAAGAGGAAGTCTTGACAATTATGGATGTATAAGGATGTACCGGCTGATATTCTTCAGGTAAGGTAACAACTTCTGATTGTTCAACCTCAAAATCCAAATGTTCTGGTAAAAGAACAAGTTCAGGTTGGTCTTTGTGAAAAACTTCGGGTTCAGAAGTAACTTCTAATTGAACAATCATGAGTTCAGGATCGACTTCTGGTTGAACAGATTCAGGTTTAGAAGTAATTTCTTGTTGAACAACTTCGGATTGAGAATCAACTTGTTTTTGAACAACTTGGGTTATCGTTTCACTAGATTCAATTCTAGTTTTCTCAAGTAATTGTGGAGATTCCAATTCAGTAACAGATGTACCAGAATCCATAGGAGTAACTGGGGTCACAGTACTTACCGGTATAGGTGTTTATGGTAATTCAGATGAAGAACCAGAAGCTTGTGAGGTACTGGATCCAGTGAAATGAGACCACTTCAACCGAATAGGTGTAGCTTCGAGCGGTAAAGGCAGTTTACTCACTACTCTCTGCGAACAATGGGGTAAGGGTTGATTTTCCTCCATAATTGCTGATTGATTTTATTACAAAAAAGAAATAAACAAAAAGGGGTAAGCTAGGCAAAAAGATTTACCAAGCAACTGTGAACTATAGAATACCTCCTGGTGAACCAAGAAGTATGGGCAGGAAATCTCCCCGAATGTTGTGTTCGGTGTATCACAGTGTACAAGGCGACTGACTTGGTTACCTAAGGATGGATGGAAACCTAGTGTTGTCCTCCCATATATACTTGAAAGTACATGGAGGCCCAATCTGTATTAGCACTATCTAATGTGAACTCACACAATGAGAGCATTCCCATATACTTTACATACTGTAATACCGCCCTATATACCCGAAGGTACGTGGACGAGCTACGATATACACATGTACGTGGAATGAGGTATCACACTCAGAATGTATCATAGACAAGTTAGTGACAACTGTCATGTTTTACGATGCCAGAAAATGTCTCTAGCCTAGAACCTCTAAATGTTTTGCATTAGATGACAATGCTCCATTAGGTTAATTAATGTTATTTTTAAGTTGATCTTGATAAATAGTTTGTCTTTCAAGGTTCACCACGTGATGTATTTTCAATTCCTAGAATGAAATTAATATGATAAGCATCCTTTTCATTCAATTTTGACAATGAATTCCTTAGCTAGTAGGGATAGAGCAATCAGATTCTTGTAATCAAAGAACAAAGAACACATCTAACGAAATTTCCCTAAACTATTCCTATGAGCACACAAAAACTCTTTTAATGCACAATGCAAGTTTTTCTTTTCAATTCCCTTAATTTTGTGATGAACAAAAGGAAACTAATGCACATACAATTAATCAATCTTTTTGCAAAAACTAAGACGTTATGACAGTTCTGTTTCGAAAGAAATGAAGACTTTTACGACACTTTCTTTTGAGCAATGATTAATCGACTATAAACTAACTTTGAAAATGAATTGATAGTGATAAAGAAATCATTTAAGAAACACTAAATAATCAAGGACAAAGTAGGGATGGCAAAGGAAACACAAATTGATTTCAGAGACACAAGCATCATTGACCTTTTAGCAAGTAGAAACAGAAGGAAATTTGGAAAAAAA
Source organism: Pinus taeda (assembly GCA_000404065.3). Lineage (NCBI taxonomy): Eukaryota > Viridiplantae > Streptophyta > Pinopsida > Pinales > Pinaceae > Pinus > Pinus taeda. The sequence continues at coordinate 40,404 of APFE031204208.1, read as the reverse complement.
TCAACTCAAAGGACGGATTTTTGTCCTAAGGAGTATCAATGCAGCCTTGAATGGGAGACAGTGCGCTTCAGAGCACTATCCTCAAGCCAAGGGTGCTCTGCAGTGCTCTATCTCTAGACCAAACCTGCACTCGTGCCAGAGAGGCCATCCTAGGGGCTTATAAGCACAATTTTCACCAAAAAACACTTAAAAAGCCTGAAAAAAGATCAATGGAAGCAAGTAAGGTCTACTAGAGTGTACTAGGATGAATGTAAACTACCCGGAATGATGATCGTTCCCCAGCGGAGTCGCTAATTTGTTATGAGGAATTTTGCATCTACGAATAAATACTAATTCCCTAGGTAGGTAGTTATACCTAAAACAACAGATTTAAAGCACTTATCCTTTTTCTATAGATGAAAAATAAGACAAAGGAATCAAAGGACCTACTTGTTCTTTTTCTTTCCTTTTGCCTCCTTTGTATGACTCCCGTCGCTCGTTCTTGAACTTAACTCGCTCAAAAAGTACTTGCAAGCACAAACAGAAGACAGGGAATCAATTAAAGCAAGAGGTCTGTCGACTATAAGTAAATGGAATTAGATACATTCACACATATAAACATCATATATCAAGATAAGCATATGGAAAAAGGTGTAAACAACTTTATTAAGTAGAAGAAAGAATTACAACCATGAATTCCAATCCATTGTCACTCTTCTAGCTTGGGTTCCAACCAAAACCACGTCAAATAACATAGCACTCTGGAAACATAATGATACTTTCTTATAATCTCAATCCTCACACCAACAATATTTCCTTACAAATTCTCAAAGTCCAACCATGATCACATAGATGAGTGCTCAATTTATATGCAAATGGAGGAGGTTTGGTCATAAATGAGGGTATTGAATGGCCTTCCAAACTTAGAGTTAGTTTCCATGGAGGAAGGGATGAGAGGATAGGAGGTTACTTAACTCATTCCCTATCCAATTTTGAGATCATAGGAGATGATAAGTGTGGGAATCTTCTAGATGGCTCCAGAAGATAAGAATATTCCTAGAACCCTATGTGAATTTCGCTCAATCTCACCCAACACTGGTCAAAGTGGCCCTACGTGCTCTGGAAAGCACCTTGACATGGGCCTACCTACACTGAAGCACACTTACCCCTGACCAAGGCTACACTGGTCCCTTAAGGAGGTAATTTTGGAGGGCTTTAGGCCAAGAAACTCTTAGGGAAGGAGACATTCAAAATGGTGACTTGTCTAGGGCATGTAGCAACTGAATTAGGGTTTGATGAGCCCTAATGGTACTGGTCTGAATGATGGGAGTGATGTGCCCAAATGGATCTGTAACAGTCCCCTAGGGTCAATTTTGGCATTAAAGGCCCAAGTTTTGGGGCTAAAGGCTCAATTTTTGTATAAATAATGTAAATTTGTGGTCGCAGAGCACAAATATGTAAACAATCAAAAAGGGTTTCTACCCTTCATTTAGATAATTGGTCGGATTGATGAAATATTCCCTTGATCCCCAGGCCATGGGAAGGTATAAAAAGTGAGTCTTAGAAGAGTCTAAGGCAGTTTTTGAGAGGAGTTCTAAGTAAGTTTTTAGATTTGTGGAAGCTAAGAATGAAGAGCCTTAGCATAGGAAGAGGCTTTATAGTTGAGTGTGCAGAGACCTAGGGTAGAAGTCTGCAACTAAGTGTGTGGATCCCTGCAGTTATGTGCACAGGGTACTCAGAGTCTGTAATGGAAATCTGTATTATCAATAAAGAGAAGTATTCTGGAATTACATGTGTATTTTACTTCTCTTAAATTGAATGAGATTATGTTACGTTGAACACTGGGTTTATGTTTTAATGCTATTCTAACGTGCAAATCTATATGTTTCTCTTTGTTATATGAACGCAAGGAAAGATATATGTTTACATGAATATTATTATAATTCATGTTGAAGTTAACCAATAATTAAGCTAATCGGGGTAGACACATCAGTAAGGATAATTATAGACATGTGTAAGCATCTGAATTCGCTATTTAGGGTCTGTGAAGGATGATCAGAGACTTCCACAGAGGTTTCAAGGATGAATAAGAGAAGTACATTGATAAGCCCTAAATGGCTTATACGTTTGGGTAAAGGAAGGGTTAGGGTATAAAACCGACATCACAACCATCTCAGGGTGCAGAAACTTGGTTCCACCATCCTCTCATACTGCTTTGAGTGAGACATCAGTCCGCGCTTTGTGGATTGATGCCAAAAGGGCCAGTAGTGTAGTGATTTGCTTGGCTACCTAACATTGAACCTAGGTCAGGGCCCATCAAACCAACAAATGGTTCTGTTGCCAGGACCAGATCTGCATAACGAGATGTGTGATGTCACATCATTGGAATCCAACTAAGAAAGAGATCAAAGACTGGTTGGATAGAAAGATCCATGAATTTGCGCCGCAAGAAAGCAAGAAGCCGTAATTAATGAAAGAACAGTGGTTGGACATATATCTGTACACAAAGATACATGAAATCTTCTTTTGTTCCTTCCCGGATGAATTATACGAGTGGATCGCGAAGTTGGTAGACGACCAAGGGAGGTGGAGGCTTGATGTTCTAATTTTCTGGACCCTGGAGTTAATGCGGATATTGGAAACCTCTAAATATAATAGCGCACATGCTGTCGATCATTGGCTTGACAGCATCATAGGAGGATTTGTGACAGAGTTCGCGGTCGATACTTCGGTCAGTTACAGTGAAGCAAAGTGGTGCTTCTTCAAAGGACCACGAGGTAAGTAGTTAAGGTATTTAAATACTTGGATTAAGATGATATTGTGTGAAAAGCGGGTTATGCACTTACCTTTACGTTTGGGGCTAGGCGAAGTGGAAGGAATTTCAAGAACGAAGAAAAAAAGGCCTTGAATATAGCCTGCTGAATGAACCCCCTCTGAGTGACGACGAGGAAGAAACACAGGAATATTCGTAGAGCGTTGTTCAGTTGATAAAGCAAGGGTTCCTACGAATACTTCATCTACCCACACCACCTCCATCTTCACCTCTGCCACATACACCTTTGCCTACACCACTGCCATCTCCACCATCGTTCATAATGGCGAACTCCGTAAAGCTACCTATGTTCAAGGGCATGGGAAATAAAGATCCGGACCAGTTTTGGTTCATCGCAAAGGCTGTCTAGGAAGATCAGGGCATCATGGATGATCAAATGAAAGCAACATTGGTTAGTGCTTTGTATGACAACGCACTAATGTGGTACATTAAGTACTGCACTAATAACCTGATGTCCGCGTTGGTAGATATCCAAACAACATTGAATAAGGAATTTAGTAGACCTAAGTCTGATGTGCAATCAATTGTGGGATTCAAAGAGATCATGATAAAGCCTGGTTTGACACCCTGTTAGGTGTGGAGCATGATTATTTAGAGGTATTTGTTTCAGCCAGATGTATAGCCCAGGAAGTTTGTACACCCC
>APFE031204208.1:0-31073 GCA_000404065.3 Pinus taeda | reverse complement strand
TCTCCAAGTGGGAGATTGTTGGGTGTGGAGCATGATTGTTCAGAGGTCTTTGTTTCAGCCAGATGTATACCCCAGGAAGTTTGTACACCCCTCCATGTGGGGGGGTGCGGGGGGACTTGTCCCCCCCGCGGGGGTTCAGGGGGGGCGATCCCCCCTGGCTGGGGGGTCTAGGGGCCAACAGTCCCATAGCGAGGGTTTCGGGGGCAACACCCCCGAAGCTAAAAACAGATGTAAAATTGCCTTGTAAAAGTATAGTAATTTCTAGTCAATCTGGGCCATTCATTAGGCAGATGATCTGACAGTAGAAATTATGTTTAGTTTAGGGTTTTTTTTCCTAGAAGAAAACCCCTCTTTTTGTATGAGGGCATTGTAGTTGAGGCTTTGTAATAGATGTGTATTCTCTGAGTGAGAAACAAAGAGGTGAGACTGTGAGAGAAAATAGAGGATATTACAGCGGATCTGATGTAGGTTGTGTCTCTTCATTTTGTTGGATAATAGAAAGGAAGGATTGGTTGTTCGGGGTGGACATAGCCCAAACTGGGTGAACCACGTATATCTGTGTCTCTCTTGTTTTATACGTTTTCTGTGTTTATATTTCTGCAATATTTTATGTGTTCCATTGCTCCATAATATATAATTTTCTAACATTTGGAGCCTCCCTTCTTATCTATAACAACTCATCTTGCACTGATCCAGGTATTCATGCTTCGAACAAAACTTATCTTTTCATTTTCACTTTTGTTTCCTCACTTAGCTGATTCTTCTAAGTCACAAGTTGATCTACCAACTTGGTCACACAACATTTCTAGGCTTGCCTCCATAAACTGCACAATCCTTGAAGGCAGTCAACCTTGATGATGGGAATTGCATAGTTCAGGCTGACAGTCAGCCTTGAGCTTAGAAACTGCACAGTCATGGAAGGAATTCAACCTTGATGATTGGAATTGCGCATATTAGACTGATAGTCAGCCTTGAGCTTAGAAACTGCATAATCATGGAAGGCAACCCAATATTGAGCCCATAAATTGTGCAACCCTCACTAAGCTCAGAAATTGCATAGTGCACTCTGAGTCAAAAAGTTGCCCAGTTCCCCAGAAATGTGCAGTCTTCCCCAACAGTGTGCATGAAAAGTTTCCCCCATAAAAGAAAGAAAACTAAAGGGTAAAAATCATCCCTAGAAATTAGGGATCTATTATTAGTTTCTTGAAGGTGGCACATTGCTATTTTCAGAAATTTTCACCTAGTGTCGTTGTTGTCCCTAATCTCAGGCATGCGTGTCATAAAACCTCATTTGCTCATATCTAGTTAATCGATGCTTCTAGATCTCATTTGAGCATTCAATCTTAGAGCCCTAGCATTCCTGAAGAGATTAAGGAACCTTCGGTGGGACCATTGTCACTTTTCTGGGTGAGTTTTGTTGTTATCGCCTTTTGCCATCTTTTTTGTCGCTTTTTGTTGTTTCACTTGTATGAGTGTTGTTTTGCTTATTTATTTTCATTGTTGCTGGCGTTTCAACTTGTTTTAACTTATATAAGTGTTGTTTCAAGTTATCGTTTTCCTTTCACAAGTATCGCATCGGTTTCTTTTTTTTTTGCATTGATGGTCACCATTGCGGCGACTCTCCTCACTGATTTGATTCTTTTCTCGATCATTCAGTTTTTGCACTTGGTATATCATGATTCATTCACACTTAGTTAGATCTGCACTCAATCTCACACCATCACTTAGATATGCTCATTTTCACACTTCCCTTGGGAAAATATGTACTTCCCTTGGCCGAATCTTTCCTTGCCCAGCTGGGCACTACACAATATTAAGGCTTAAGCCACAAGATTTTCCTTTGGAACTACACAGTGCACAGTATAGGCTAGCCCCAACTGCATACTACGTAGTTCTAGGGTTTTTCCTGTCACGTTGGCCACTGAGACTACGCAACATGTAGTCTCTCCTGGTTTCTGCCTAGGCTAGGACTGCACATTGTGCAGTCCCAAGTCTCAAGATTCATCCTTGGTTGTTGGGACTACGCAATTCACATTCCCCGATTTGCTGCTTGATCATGCTTTGAAGGTAGATTTATTGAAGCTAATGTTTGCTTGCCATGAGTGTCCTTTTTTTCCCACAGGTACCACACTTGTGAAGCACTTTCTCCTAGCAGTAATTCTTACCATGAAACCAAAGAGAGTTGCTTCAACGGAGACCACTGAAACTAGTACTAGAGAAGGAGTTGAGCAAACACTAGTATATGTTTCAGTATATGCAAACACTCAACTGTTTATAGAAAAGGATTTGACACTAACATGGCAACAAGTTAATGAATATATTTCAGCAAAGAACCTTGAGGCAGATTTAGAGGACAACTCCGGAAGCAACATCAGTTGGAAGCAACAATCCCATAAAAGATAAAGGAAAGAGAAAGATTGCAGACAGTATAGAGGGGAAACAAAGTTGCAAGATGAAAGCGAATCCAATCTTCATACATGTAGCTTTGGCAGCAAAGAGGAAGTAGAGGATACAAAGAGAAGAGCATAAGAAGAGAGAAAAGCAGAGCTTGTAGGAAGCAGAAATGAGGGTGCAGAACGTAGAACAAGAAAAAGGGCAAGAACAAGAATAGAGAAGGAGAGAACAAGAGGAGAAGCAGAAGCGGGAAGAAGAAGAAAGGCAAGGAACAATTTCAGGAGAAACATCGTTGATTCAAGTTGAAGAGAAAGGACATAACCAACCAGCAGCAGAGGGGGAGAGCAAATATATGCAAGATCGAGAGCTTGCTCAATAGATTGAAGACTTGATTGAAGTTGCAAACATGGAGTTGGAACTAGAACTACGGGATGCAGATGTTGACCTGATGCCCAATGCACCATAGGCATTGTTTAGTCTCCACCACCTCTAGCCGCAGAGTTAGCCCTGGGCAAGGAATGGTACACAATTCCTCTTGATGGTGGAATGTTGGCGGGTCCAACATTGTCAACACATTAGTTCACTCCTGCAAAATTTGATGTAATAATTTGAATATATGGAGGGATATGCAGAGTTGTATGGTAAAAAATAGATGGTGGTTTTGGGTTTCCTTTTGTGCCATCTAATTGAAAATTTGGAAATTTGTCTGAAAAATATTGGATAGTTTTCCCACCACCAAAGTTTCCTTTTAACATAACTAGTGAAACAACAATACCATGCTTACATTAACTATATGTGTAGCTTTCTTAGATGCATAAAATTGGAACTTATTTAGAGGTATTTCCATGCCTAGAAATAATTTGGTGGCTAATTGAGACGAAAAATACCAAGGAAAGGAGTTCATACTTGGATAGTGGAATAAAGATTGAAGTATATGCCCTGCACATCCTAAGTACATTTACAAAATCCCACCATTAGGGATGATGTTCGATAATATTTGCAATGATTTTCCAACAAGTAGGATCCAATGAAAATAATTGAGAATTAGCGACAAGAGGGAAGATCATTTTAGAAATTCTCATTCACTCTATAGCTCACATATTATGTAGGGGAACTAGTGAGTGATGTAGTCATGTTGATGGGAAACTTATATGGAAAAAGTACAATTATTAATTTTAGGAACACTAAGCACTATTGATACACCAAGTGTTTACCAAGGGGTCCATGTTCAATTGGGTGGAAGTATTTTCAAACAATATAGATATGACTATTAGGAGATGCATTGAGAAGCCAAATGATGAATTCCATTAATTTCACATGTAAGCATTGTTACTCAAAATAAAATTCACCATGAGGAATTTACCAAGGTTGTGTTATATGTTGCACCATTCTCTTCCTCACTTACTAGTTCAATATAAAAAATTGTAGAAGTATAAGTACTCAAAGCATCATGAACATCTAGCTGAGACATTTTTGGCACCTATATATGAGATCTTCTTTTTAGATCATGCGTGGTTTCTATATAGAGGCCTTGGTTGTGTTGCATTCGATGGCAGATTACTATATAGATAAAGATGGAAATGCCATACATATTTGTGGGTGCACCTCAAATCCACATGTATTGGTTGTGTTGCATTTAATATGAGATTACTATATATATAAACATGGAAATGACATATATACCTATGGGTGCACCTCAAATCCAAGTGTATTGCTTATGTATGTTTCCAATAAGTTTTTGTTCATGGAAATAACTTTTTAGACAACCAAGTTTGGAGCTTATTCCAAACTAAAGGAACAAAAAGGGGGTTTGTTCCCTGCTATCCTTTCACCATTACAATCTTTATTGTGGTTTATATTATGCACGAGTCTTGGAAGAAGTAGATTAGATGGACTTTTATAGATTATAGCTCATTATATTTAATTTCCATGACCCATTGGATAACCTTTCTAATTATTTCATCTAGTAGGGTTTGATTTGGCCATATTATCATTTGGAATGCCTAGAAGAAAAACCTTGGAAGAATGATCTATATTTTCATTCTATCTAAGCATAGAAATAAGGAGCTCAAGATAGGGTGAAGGGCAATCAAAATTTGCTAAGATTAGTTTGAGAAGCGATGGGGATGTAAGATATAGGAAAATATTCCATAATAGTAACATAGTTGAAAACACATCGACATGAGAGATTAGAGGTCACAAAGGGAAACATGTTGAAATAAAAGGGTAGCATAGGAGGAACAACAAAATAAATTGTAAAATTCAATTTTTATTAAAGGAAAATCTATGTATATAATTAATCTGAAGATGATAAATGAACCTATACTAAGAGAAAACAACAAATAGATTCATAAGTGAACATAAGCACCCAAGATAAGGATAAGTAAATGTTGACTTGGGCCTTGCTAATGGACTATCCAATGGTATAATGGTAACATTCTAGTTGGAATATTTACTCAAAAATCTACCACTAGCAATGATGATGAATGCTAGGTTATTCTTGACTCTATTAAAGAGTGATTAGGTTAAACTTGATTTATTGAATAATTTATTTACCATGGGTATCTTAGGGCCCCAAGGTATTTGATGTGACAAATCCTATTTAAAATCTTGGAATACTCCATTGTAAAACACTTGAATTAGTCATCTTGGTTGAAGTGGGAAAGATAATAAAAATATCTTTGAGGTTAGTTTTCCTAGTAAAAGGTTCCTAGGGTAAGCATTGGTGTTATTTTATGTGTATGCTTCTTATATTTGATGTTTCTTTCACTAGGGATTCTAATATGGTATTGGACCATGATTGTCCTATACTTTGTAGAGAGAGTGGTATAATTTTGGGAGACACAGAGAAAGTGATTAGTTTGAAATCAAAAGATGGACAATGATGGATTTGGTCATAAATGGGAAAATTTCTTCTTTGATGCCTAGATCTACAAAGATAAGCATAGATTTGTTGATATTTGTCACTCCTACTAGTTAAAGGAAGAAGCATGAGTTTTTTGATCTGTTGGAGGTTTTTGTTGCATGGAAAAGTACCTCACATTACTTAGGAGGACATTGAATAGGATTGTATGGCAAACACAATTCTTTCTCTACGAATAAAGTCACTAAAGGTTGGGGTTTCGAGGCATGTATTAATTGGTGTAGGTTCATTATATATGTTGTGATCTCATAGAGGAGTGAAATAATATCTACTGGAAGGCACTGGGGATGGATTTCAAGGTTTCCTATATCTATGGATTCCTTCCATATATACAACCATCAAACCATGTGAAGAAACATGTTAGAATTTTTTAATTCCTAAGAACATCAACTTCATAACTTGATCTAAGTGACTAGGGCTGATGGTGAAAATGATAGAGTTGCAATCCAAATTCTGAGTAGATATCACAAAGGGCATCTGGATAGTTGCTACTAGGAGATACCACAAGTAACAACAACATAATTTAAATGGATGAATGTTGCAAAAGAAGTGATCAATGCAAAAGGATATTTCACATTTTCAATCCCAAATATATAAATATGAAGGAAGATGCTTTATATAGCACTGAAATATTCCACTCCAAGAATATAGATGATATTATCATACGTAAAAGCTAGTGTAGTTGATACACTCACGTGACATTCTCTTCAAATCGTTGTTGTAGAGATAATGTGAAAAATCCATAAATCAAACCTATCATAAAGGCAATTTGCAAATGCTTTCCAAGAGTGTTATGGATGTTGGTACCAATGGATTTTCTCATGCATGATCTAAATTGCTTTTGTGATTTTGGAGGCCTACGAAGGCATGCTCATATAATATGTTATGGTTGTGTTATTTACAAATCATGTAACTAGGAAATGATTCCTTTAGTGAGCTTATTCTAATTGATTTGAAACTTGGAATCAATGTTTATAACACGAATACTTGTAGCATGTCAACCTAATATTTTAAAATTAGATCAATGTGAGTCAACTCATATACTTATGTGTTGAAATATGGACATAAATATTGAAAAACATTGCTTTTAGAACATGATAAGCCATGAAACTCTCATGAGAGTGGCCTAGGTGGTTTATATTAATATTAAAGCAAGAGAAGCAAAGTTTTATAAAGTAATAATATGATGTATTCTCATTATTATTGAGAATGTCATTGTTAGAGAATCTTTGCATGATAATCTCGGGTTTGACCAGTTGTGAGGAGATTGAGAGTTATTATTTCTCATAAGAAGCAGAGTTTTTATCTCAAGCGTATATTACAATATTTGTTAGATATGTTACTTGAAGTTGAAAATACATTTCTTGGGTTTCATGGAGGTTGATTGGTTTCTTTCCTCGTTGCTATGTGACTGGATACAATGGACTGCATCCTAAGGTATTTTCCTAGAACATAATTGTATGAAATTAAAAACACAATGTTAAGTAGGTTGCTTGAATATGCTCAAGAGATGATATATATGGTGTTTGAAGAGTCCGCAACATTGATTAGAATTGGTATTTTTATTGAGGTTTAAAGCATGGAGGTGATAGAATTATGTGATCATGGCCACTGTATGTTTTGATTAGAGTGGAATTTGCCATCTTATCACTTTTTTTTATGTAGTTGTTAAACTCATGTTGGGATGGAACTAGGCATAAAACAAGTGTGAGTTGTTCTAATTAGGGTAGGAACCTTTCACACAATAAACCTAGGGAATGGTTGAGAAATATAAGGTGGGAGAGAAAGGTAATTACAAATATGAGTATCGAGGAACTATTTTTCTTCACTACATTGGTTGCATTGATTTGTTTCTTATGCTAATGGAGATATCTGCTCAACAAATACCATATAAAATAACGTCACAACTAAACTAGGATTCAATTAAAACTGAAATCATTATACCCCTAATTGTTGAATTTTGGAACTATTGAATGTTAATCATTGAGTTTATTGCTATGGATAAGGATGTTAAATTGCCATGTATTAGAGGAGTTCATTTTGGGGGATTGAAGTCTTAAACAATTTCATATTTAAAGCTAAAAAATAAGATTTATTAGTCAAATGATGATTCTAATTGGATCATCATATAATTTGTCATCTATCTTGATATTTTCTAGGTGGACAAATGACATGAATTAGCTTGTAGGCTAATTTTAGTGTTAGGTCCTAGTTTGGAGAATTAAGGTTGGATAACATCTAAAATATATCGGGGCCATTTTGATGGATCAAAGGACATGTTTTTTGGTCCAATCCATTTATAGGACCAGTACATAATATTACACATAAAGACTCTTCCAAGGGTGCAAAAATAGTCTTAATCATATTATATACAAAAGTTATGCCTCCCGCAAGTTGACTTACCTAATTAACCACCATGTATGAGCATATACAACATTATCCCCCCACTACTCACACATGTGGGTCTATCCACACGAAGAATTTCAAGAATATTCTAGAAGGTCCAAAACCTTGTCACATTGAGAGTTGAGGAAGTTAAGCCCCTAACAATAGATGGTTATTGATCTATGCCAAACAATGGGTCATTAGGAGGACACAAGGTTCAATTGTTTTGTATTATACTTGTTCCATAATTCAGAAAAACATACAAGAGTGGCATTTTTAGAAAAAAACAGAGGAGGAGGATTCTATAGTAGCCATTCAAGTCATGATGTTAGGGTAACTCCATGGGAGTGCCCATTCCTTGTATGTACATTTTTATCATTGAAGCAAAGAGAGAAGAGGACAACTCTCACCTTCTATTTGGTTTTTCTAGGATTAATATTGTGTTCATTTGTGTGGATGTTGTTTTTATATGCCTTTTCTTTCCATTTCTTATTTAAATTATTTCATAAATTTGAGCAAAACTAGTAATTATTTAATATAGAATTTGACAAAATAAATCCACATGATTTAAGATTTTAGAATATTTTAAGATCTATTGTGACAAATTATTCTAGTGGAATGTCCTGATAGCTTAAAGATCAAATGCACATTGTTATGAGATTAAAATCAACGATAAAACTAAGGTATTTATTGAAAAAGTTCGGTAAAAATCACATGAGAAATTATGAGTCAACATTTACCAATCGATAGGTTCATTGTCGACTAAGATGGAGATTGATCATGGCCAGAAATAAAAATAAACATAAGAAAAAAAATGATTTCAATGATAGAGAATATAACGAATTACTATTAATGAATTAAAATGAATCAAAATTTATAATAAAAATAAGAGAAAACAATTCAAAACATATATAAAAAATAAAGAAATATTAAAGATATATCAAAATTAATAATAAATTAAACTAACTATAGTCAAAAAAAAAATAAAAACTCGAATAGAATACAAATATAAAAATTAAAAAAAATTATATAACGATTAAAAAAACTAATACAATTAATTATTACTCAAATGAAAAAAAACACATTAATAGAGTCAACCAGAAAATATTAAGATAAAATAAAAAAAATATAAACATAGAAATAAAATAAATATAAAAATTTGACATAAAAAAATATATATAAATTCAATACCATTAAAACAATAAATAAAGACTATCATTTTATAAAAGTAAAACACAAAGCATATGATAAAAACAAATATTTATTAAAGAAAATATTATAACAAGATCAAATAATAATATCAATTTTAACAATTAAACCTTAAGAAATTAATATATAAAATAACAAAAAAAATATCACAATAAAATAGACCTCAATTAATCAAGAGTATATATATATATGAATGAGAATCTATAATTTTAAGGAAATTAGAAAAGTAAAAGAAAGTTTATTAAGAAACAATAATGAGTATGAGAATCTATAATTTTAAGGAAATTAGAAAGTAAAAGAAAATTAGAAAAGTAAAAGAAAGCTTATTATGAAAATTTTTGAAAAAAAGAAGGAGTTAAATTTAAAGAAAAATAAGAATTAGGAAAATTAACTTTTTCGAGGTAATTAATAATTATTAAATTATTTAAAGAAATTAGAAACAATAAAACATGAAAAACAAAATAATAGGAGGATACAAATAAGGAATGGAACAAGGGGAAGGCAGGGGAGTGAAGAGGAAAAACTTTAAGAAGACGAAGTCGAGATCCAACAACTACTAATTTTCCAGCCATCGTCTCTATTTGGATTATTAGGCTTTTTTTCAATTTCTATGGCCTCCCAAAACTTTCGGTGATGGAAATAATCAATCCTTGCAATGACCTAGGCTTCTTTGATACATATGTGGTGTCTTGTCTTTTCTACATGTTCTGACAAAGTTGAGGGGTGGGTCTTACCATATTTGATGTTGGTTGTGTGCTCATGAATCCTTTGATTTTTTGAGTGACCAATTTCACCAATGTAGGGCGTCCCACGGGAAAATGGGATTAAATAAACACATTTCATATTCTTAGGCTCCATTGGGTCTTTGATTGAAATTAGGGAGCTTTGAATGGTGTTTAGGGGCCTAAAGGTTGAAGGAATCTTGTGCTTTCTCATGATCTTAGCAATCTTGTTAGTGGTCCTATGGATAAAGGGAATATGTACCCTAGAAGTTCGGCCTTTGGGTTCTTTCTTTATCCTAGGATATTTTGCTGCTTTAAGGAAAGCCTTGAGAAGCTAGTGCTTACTATAGCCATTGTTCTCAAAATCCCTAAGGAGATGGGTTTTGTCATCATCGAGGTACTTTTCATTTTTTTTTATGAAATACATGGTGGGAGAAAAAACCATCATCCTTTTTAGGTACAAGAACGTCAAGGAAAGGTATGCTCCCCTTGATTTCATGTTCCATAGTAAATTTGATTGAGCTAGATTGATTGCTAAGATGTTGATAAAATAGATCCAACTTTTCCCGTCCATGAGGCCAGATGATGCAAGTGTCATCCACAAACCTCTTCGAAAGCTTTGGTTTGAATTGAGCCAAGGACAATGCTTTGGATTCAAAGTCCTCCATGAACATGTTCGCCACTAGGGTAGTGAATATGCTATGAAGTTAATCATGTAAAGAAAAACAATGCTTGGAAGGATGTTGTAAAGTCATGTTGAAATTACTAAGTTGCTTATCTATATTCTCATTGATTGGTTTCATTACAATCTTGTTGACCTTGTGAGGTGTTATATGTATATATTGTAGAGAAATTTCCTATTAATGTATTTAACATTATAAGACCTATATTTACATTATGTTCAATGAGTTGAAATGTATAATAACCACAATAATATACAAAAGAAAAATTGTTGAAATTGTATTTTTAAATGCGTTAATAAATTTAGTACACTCAAAAATTAAAATCACTATATATTCAATTATTTTTGAAATGATTAAAAATTAATCTTTGAGGTTAAGATAATCTCTTCCTTAAATTGCTATACATTAGAGAAATTCGTTTGAAAGCTTAAATAATTTTATATTTAAATCTAACAACTTAATTAGTTAAATGTACATTGTCATGAGTTTGAAATCAACCTTAAAACATGATGACAATGGGTGTTCAATAAAGGTAACATGTAAGGAAAAGCATTGCTTGGAATTATTGTTGTAAAGACAATGGAATCATTGAGTTGCTTGTGTAGATTCTTATTGATCCTTCTCATGGTAATGTTGCTAACCTTGTGATGAGTTATACGTGTACATGGTAAGGAACTTTGCTATTAATGTGTTGAACATCACAACATCTTTGCTTGTTGGACATAAGTGGATATGATATGTAGATTGTCTCCTGTCAAAATCGAAATCGTATTATAAGTTAGAAGCGTAAACATGATTTTAAAAATCAGCATGTGGCTGTAGTTTAGTGGTGAGAATTCCACGTTGTGGCCGTGGAGACCTGGGCTCGAATCCCAGCAGCCACACTTTGTTGATTTTGGTAGCGATACAAATCCGGAAATGCGACCTAGGTGCAAATGTAGTTAAGCTACGCTGAAAAGGAGTTTGATTTTGGTACGGATACAATACCGGAAATGCGACGAACAAATTGGCCTAACCCTTTTCCCTTCGTAATTTTTCCGATATCCTCCAACGATTCCGGTAACTCCATCCCTCCAAACGGCGTCAACCCAACGGCCATGTTCACCTCGATTCCAGTGATAAGGTTGACGTGAGCGTTTTTACATGCAGCGCTTACCATGGAATCTCAATCAGAGACGCAAACTAGTTTTTCAAAGCTCTTTTGTCACCACAATTTATTTTTCAATCGAGATGATAATATTCATTACTTTCGATATTTAAAGTAAATTGAAATAATTAAATATTTTAAATATATGATAGATTTAAGATTTTTATGGTTCATTATAGATATAAGTTTGGTTTCATAAACTAAAATCACCTAAAAGTTTGATTGTGTAGAACAAGGCTGGGATGGTGCGTTTAGGAGTACATTGTAAGGGTTTAGGATAAAAACCCTAGATTTACTGCAACATTCTTCGCAGGCATTTGGACCTAGACAATTGTTGACTGACAGATTTCCGTTTCCGTTGCAGCTGCATTTGTCTCCATCTGTTGATGGTAACAACTAACAGCGTGGGCAATGTTATGGAAGTCGAGGAGCTCGATTATATCAAGGATCCTTTCCCCAACTGCGTCATTTTTGGAAACCCTAACCTCATTTCGCTGGCATCTGGCTCACCTCCCCCGTCCGGTCCTGCTCCGTCAAGCTCTTCGCCGGTGGTTTCTTATTCGGGACACAATACCGCTCCTCTGTTTTTCGAGTCACTTTCCATTTAATCCCCCGCTCTGCACTGCCCTCCTTTATCACCAGGCACCCTCCATTTTCTCATTGCAAATACTTCTCCTTCGCCTTCTTTTGACCCAAATCCATCAACAGTCCATCTCCAACTGTCCTCTTCGACTTTTTTCACTACACTGCCTGAGGACCTCCACGCTTCCAGAGCTCCAAACCCTCCCATCTCTGCAAACTCTCCGTCGGGCTGCTTCAAACCCCCAGCGGTAAAGGTCAAGTCAGAGGCACATACCTCTTAGGAGGGTTCACCTGATCCATTGTCGGACCATACATTTGCCCCTTGAATTGGAAAACGGAAGACAAAGTGTGTGAAGGTGACCATAAAGGACATCACTATTCGTTTTGGAGAGAGCTCTGCCATTGGGGAAGCTACATACATGGCAAACACTGTGTTGGTCGGACATGTTCGAGGCCGAGCATATTCAGTAGTCAGACTCACCCTTTGGGTCCATAAGACTTGGGGAGGTATGCTCAAGGAACTACATGAGGTGCAGGGATTGCCCAGGGGTTGGTTCGCACTCCATTTTGCAAAAGAAAACTATACAGCCCTGGTCCTTGCAAGGTATTGGCACATTAAGATGGCTCTTGTACTCCTTAAGAGATGGAGCCCCCTCTTTGACCCAGAGAGGGAGCAAATAGGGGTGGGGCCACTCTAGGTCGCTTACCAGGGCTTCCACTGCAGCACTGGTGTGAGGAGGTCTTCGTCAGAATTGGAAATGCCCTAGGTACCTACCTGGACCATGACAGAACATTTGTGCAATCGAAGAACAGAACCCTAGCTCACATATTGGTACACTTGGATACTCGCAAAGGTTTGGAAGAAAAAATCACTCTTCAATGGGGGAAATACACCAGGGTATAGATCCTAGACTACGAAGGAGTTCCCTTCCAATGTAGGAGATGTCACGGAGTGGGGCATATCTTCAAAGACCACCCACTCATCAAAAAACTAGAGGATCCTTCGAGGGCACCTACTACATCTATAGGGAATGATGGGCTGGTTCTGAATCGCTCTCCTAGTTTGGGTCCTACTCCTCTGGTCAGCTACATCTCCCCAGAGACGGTGGAAGCAGTGCACAGAACACCATCGCCCCCCCCACAAGAGCTTGTGTTGCAACTAAGGCCGCTAAATTATTGGGTATTTCTCTGACCTCTTGCCCTACCTCATTTGATTATTGCTCATCTATTATTACATCTACCATTTACACTTTTGTGGCTCACTGCACTATGGCTTCAACATTACCTTCCATTGCCAGCACCGCTCCATATTTGCCCTCTCTATCAACCTGTTCCACCTCCCCATCATCAAACGGGAAATCTGCATCTCACAACTACAACCTTCGCTCCAGTACACTCTCTGGTGGTACCCCGTCTCATATCGCTGGTTTGGGACTCACCCAACCTGGCTCTGTCATCCTTTCATCTCGCAGGAGGAAATCAAATCTTTCCAAAGCCATAAAACGGGCAGGGGCAGAGGTCGCCTCGGGTAGGCAATCCACTCTTGATGGGGTTCCTAGAGCACTAAACACCCCGAGTAGGGTTCCTCCATGAAGTGTCTCTCTTTTAATTGTAGAGGCATGGCTAGTGCCTCCAAGAAACTAGCCTTGCGTAGACTATTTGAAGTAGAGCCTTCTGACATTATCATGCTACAAGAAACCCTAGGTGAGGCCGAACTCATCTCAAGCTCTTTAAGTACTCTATCTCCTAGATGGAATTTTTTGGCCATGGATGTTGTGGGTCAATCCAGGGGTCTAGCCATTGGATACAAACCTTGCAACATCAGGTTTTTAGCATCCTGGGTTGGCCATGGTTTCATCGGCTTAGATCTTTTCTCAGTGGAGCTCAATATTAACCTGATGGTTATTAACATATATGGCCCCTGTCATCAGCGGGAAAACTTCTGGGGGAGATCTCAATTTATCTTTGGGTTTTGGAGAGTCTTGGGGATCTCAAGCACAAGTGGATTCTATCACTGGATATATGACTAACCTCCCAGAACAACACAACTTGGTGGATATTCCCATGAGTAAGCCTCTCCCTACTTGGCGAAACAAAAGGGTGGGGGATGCTGCACTTGCAAGAAGATTAGATCATTTTTTGATAAAGGTCCCCCTAATGAATCAACTGCATCACTAAAAACAATGGGTGGGCATAGGGGGCATCTCAGATCACTCCCCCATTTATCTGGAGGTATTTGGCCCCCATCCTAAACCAAAAGCTCCATATAAATTTAACCATGTTTGGCTTCAGGATCTTGAATACATAAACATGGTCTCGAAATACTACACTGATAACCCAATTTGATAGATATGATTCCTTGACAAAGGGTTTCTGTCAAAACCTATCCCAGCTCAAGCATCTATCTATCAACTGGGCTAAAGAGAAACATCAGAGGGAGAAGCTTCGATTATCACAAATTGAATCTGAGTTGAGTATATTGCTCGATGATCGAAACCTGGGATTTGCTTCAGCCGACGAAAAAGCCCACTTGATTGAGCTAGAAAACCAAAAGGCAAGGATTTTGAGGGAGAGAGAGGAATCTTTCTGCCTCAGAAGCAGAGCTATATGGTTAAAAGCAGGAGATGAAAACACTAGATTCTTTCAGAACTTTGCAAAAGGTAGAAAAGTTTCAAACACAATTTGGAATTTACCTCTACCTGATGGGGGAGTGGCTAACACCTTCAACAAACTCTCCCATCTTGGCACCACTCATTTCAGGAATCTCTTTAAAATTCCTCTTGGGTTAAATCTAGCTGATACCATAAATGTGGCAAGACATTTTCCCCAGTTTGTAAATGAAGATGAGGTCGAGGAGTTAATCGCCCCTGTTACTGCAGGTGAACTGGAGGGAACACTGAAATGGTTCAAAAAGGACAAGAGTCTTGGTCTGGACAGGTGGACAATAGAATTCTATCTTGCATTCTATGAACTTCTGGGGAATGATCTGTTAAAAGTTGTGGAAGAATGTAGAGTATCTGGATCTTTATACAATGTTGTCAATTCGAACTTTATTGCCCTTATCCCAAAATTTGACACTCCTTCCTCTTTCAACGACTTTAGGCCTATCTCATTATGCAACTGTCTGTATAAAATCATATCTAAGGTCATTGCAAATCGTCTTCGGCCCATTCTGTCTCGACATATCGCTCCCCAGCAATTTGGCTTCCTTGAGCACTGCCAGATCCATGAAGCCACTGGCTCGGCCCATGAGGCCATCCACTCGATTTGGACTAAACACCTAAAGGGCATCATCTTAAAGATCGACCTGGCAAAAGCCTTTGACCGTGTCAGTTGGCTCTACATCAAGATGCTCCTTATTCATTTGGGCTTCCCCCATGATTTCATTGCTTGGATTATGGCCTGCATTACCTCCCCTACCTTCAACGTCCTCATCAATGGATCTGCCTCCCACTTCTTTCATGCTGAGAGGGGACTCAGACAAGGCTGCCCCCTCTCCCCTCTACTCTTTCTTATTGTTGTGGATGGGCTTAGCCGTTTACTAGCTTCTGCCAAAAGAGATGGCAACCTTTGTAGACTCAAGATAACTGAATCCTGCTTCCTCACACGTCTCCTTTTTGTTGATGATGTTCTCATTTTCCTGGATGGAAGCATTCGAGACTCTCTCACTTTCTCCAAAATTCTCTCCCTCTTCTCATCAGCTACAGGTATGCATGCAAATCACGGAAAATATACCATTACCTTAGCCCTCACCTCCATCCAAGAGTCTCAACTTGCACAACTGCACTTCCCTTATTGCATCATACCCCTGGACAGGGGTTTCAAATATCTGGGATTCTGGATTAAGCCTCTCAGCTAGAAAATTGCAGACTGGGTCTGGCTTGTCACCAGGCTGGAAAAAATGCTTTCTAACTGGAGTCATAGAAACTTATCCAAGGCTGGCATATTAGTGCTCATCAAATTTGTACTTGAGGCCACCCCTGTTTTCTGGATGGCGCTAGCTTGGATCCCCACGAACATTCTAGCTTGAATGCAACAACTCTGTAGCAGATATCTCTGGAATGGCCACCAAGACAAAAATATCTTTTCTTGGGTCAGTTGGAATAAGATTGCCTTGCCTAAAAAATGGGGAGGCTGGGGAGTAAAAGACCTACCCATATTTTCTCAAGCCCTAACTGCAAAAATGGTTTGGACTCTATTGACTGGGCAAAACCTATGGACTACAATCACATATCACAAGTACATTTGGCCACTACAAATTATGGATTGGGTCTGTTTGCTGAGTTGGCTTAAAGCAGGTATTTCATCAGTATGGAAGGCTCCCCTACACTCCCTTCCCAGCATCAGGGAGCACCTCGTTTGGAGAATAAATGATGGAACAAAGGCTCGCATAGGATTGGATCCCTAGACTGGAGGTGGAGGTAGATTCCAACTATCAAGAGAACTCATCCAGCACCTTCATTCACATGAGATCAAGGTTATAGCTCATATAGTGGATCCTCTAAACACCAACATCTTCTCTCAAGGATGGAAATCTGCCCTATAGCTTGATATTCCCCCACAGTGGCAGTAGGAATGGCAGGAATACACAAATGCACTATGTGAATCACACATCAGGATTAAAGAAGGACCAGATGAACTCATTTGAAGTCTTGCTGAGAATGGTATATAATCTCCAAAGAACAGATATCTCAACCTGATCTCACACAAATGGCCAGAGCAGACAGTGAATTGGTGGAAGAGTATCTGGAAACTAGTATTGCCCCCAAGAAAAAGACTGTTTGTTTGGTGCATTCTCAGAGATAAAGTTCCCACGGGCGAGTCTCTTACCCACCGATCTTTCCATGGCCTCACTGGTGTGTTTTGTGTAAGAATTCTTTAAAATCGAATATGCATTTATTTCTTCAATACACCTCCCTGATCAATTTATGGCAGAATATCTCCACTACTATTCATATTTCCAAGCATTGGGAGGGTGACAACATAGGTCAAGCATGGGACAGCTGGTGCAATCTCCATCATGGCACTAAATTACAATGCCTTCCCTTAATCATGGATGGCTCGGAACCGAATTATATTTGATGACAGACTTGTTTGCTGGCCTCATATTACAACCCAAATCATATCTGCCTATCAAGAGCTGCCTGAGCCTCACAAACCTCGGCCCCGTCGAACACATGATCCTGCTCCAATTGAAAAAACACTCCTTGGGCTTTTTTTGATGGTGTTGCACAACACCAAGGATGTGGCAGTGGTTTCATTATTTACATTAATGAACATCATTACTACAAAGTAAAGATGGGGTTGGGCAAGGGCACAAATAATTTTGCAGAGCTCATTACACTCCGTCATCTACTGCATTTTTCATTGGGTCATAATTGCATGGATTTGAACATATATGGTGACTCAAAAATCATAGTAAATTGGTTCAATAATATTATTGTTTGTCGTTCACACACACTCAGTGATATTCTGGATGAAGTGAATCTATTCAAGGCTTAGTTTAACACTATTTCATGCAATCACATTTACAGGAAACATAACAGCAGTGCTGACGGGCTTTCCAAGGAGGCCACGGTACTTCCCCAAGGAGAGTGGATGATATAGGAACAGCGAGGCTCCAACGAATATCATTGCTATCATCCGCCCTATATTGATCAAAACTATCACGGGGCAACGAGCCCTTAGACTATAGTATATTTTTGGCAAATTTTGATGTATATACTTGGCTCATACATTGTATATATTATTTCACGCAGGCTATATCTTTAGTACATATAAGCAAATGATTTTCAATAAAGACATCACCCTGTGTGGTGTATGTGGAATCTATTGTAGATGACATACATATTTATAGCTCTTTATTTTACTTTATATTATAGCAGACAATGACTGAACACCCTGCGTGGTGATGATTGCACAAAAAGCTCAAAGTTTTGACAAACTGAAAATTTTTTGAGACTTCCCATAGTGGCAAGAATGATATAGCATATGCTGAAAGCATCTACAATATGTAATTTTTCAATCCTAATGAAATATTACGATTTTTCCAGTGGAAAAACAAAAGAAGAAGAAGAAGAAGAAGAAGAAGAAAGTTTTTTCGGATTAATCACATTGTTAAGATTTGATTGATTTTTGGAGTCAACTAATGTGGTTCATCTTCAAGACAAGGTGAGGAATCGATCAATCTAAAGGAATAAATAGCACGAATGGATCATTGTCCAAGGTTTGCCGTTGAGAATTAGTTGTTGGTAAATTAGTTAATAAAGAAAATAAAATATTATTTAATAATTAGTGGTACTGAGATATCTAATATATATAATATTTTATTACATATCTCCATACTACTAATTATTAAATGATATTTTACTTTCTTGATTAACTAACTTACCAACGGCTAATTCTCAACGGCAAACCTGCTATTTATTCCTTTAGATTAATTGATTTCTCACTTTGTCCTAAGGATAAACCACATTAGTTGATTCGAAATGTCGACCAACTTTTAAAAATATGATTAATCTGAAAAACTTATATCTATTTAGATATCATTTTGGGATTCAACTGCGTTAAGTAAGTCATTCACGTATGACCATTTCCATGAGAGGTAGTCGTAACTGACTAATTTCTTATGATTTTTGAATAGTTCACTTAGCACTCATTGCATCAGGTGATGCTCACAGGGGTGAAGAAGTGGGATTGAAACTAGTGAAATGTGGAGAACGAATCACATAGCATCAATCATCATTTCCGGGGCTTGCACCCGGTAACCAGGACTTCCCAGGAGGTCACCCATCCCAGATCTCCTCTGGCTCAAGCGCGCTTAACTGTGGAGTTTTTCCCCACAATCAAGCCCACTTAGCTTGCTACCCCATTTGCAAGCTACCTGGTTAACAGAATCATGGCAAGAGGCGAAAATGTTATTTTTGTCGACAATTTCTTTAGAGGAAGGAAGGAGAATGTTTTGCATCATTTTTGCAATCTGACGTTTGAACTGATAAGGCATGATGTTTTGGAACCCTTATTGTTGGAGGTTGATTAGATCTACCATTTGGCTTGCCCTACTTCCCCTGTGCATTACAAACACAATAATGTGAAGACTATCATATCCTTTACTCGTCGAAATATAAAATGAATCTACACTTTTTAAGAAAATTTATGTAGATCTTACTATTTTTCATAATGGAGGTTTTTATTCAGTGTTTGTTTTTGATAAAACGGTTATGTTTTGCTTTGAATCCTTAACTCGAGCTTTACAAAACTAATGTTGTGGGAACCTTGAACATGCCTGGACTTGCCAAGCGTGTTGGGGCATGCTTTTGCTTACAAGTAGCAGTGAGGTTTATGGAGATCCTCTTGAACATCCTCAAACTGAAGCATATTGGGGCAATGTTAATCCCATCGATCAATTTCTTTTTGGATTTACTTGGATGACGACGGTCACCATATTTTATTTTCAATTCTTGTTCGATGTTTGCCTTATATTGAAAAATAAAAGAATTATCATTTTCATGGTGATATTCGGGAGTTTGTAGTTGCTATGATGAGGGTAAGAGAACAACGAAAACTTTGACAATGGATTATTGCAAGGGAGAAAATGTTGAGGTGTGTTGTGAATTTGAGTTTGACTTGATATCTGTATTAAATCTCAATATATTAAAACTTATTTCACATCACACTTGCCAAGATACTTATTTGATATTGTGCTTTCAGGGTCAAATTGCTCAAATTTTCAATAAATATGGTCCGCGAATGTGCCTTGATGATGGTCGGGTTGTAAGTAATTTTGTTGCTTAGGTAAGTTACTGATTTTCTTCCCAGGCTCTCAAGACTATGCTCTCATAACTTAGTAGTTGTATGATGCATTAATTTTGGTGTTACATAAGTTGTATAGTTGTAGACAATAAGATGATTCTCCTTGAAGCAAAATCCAAAGCTACAGTTTTTGTCTACTGGTATTTTGATCTTTCTTTTTATATTGGTTGCTATTCACAAGTGACATTCTATTTGGTGTGTTTGTCGAAGGGCCTAGATCTTTTTTATTGCAAGCCATAGTCCAATAAAGGTTAGCAATCCTTTAGTAGCTTGATAGGTACCACAAAAATAATCAATAGAAACCTAATTATTTTAATAGAAATCTTTGAGAATTACATTTACCCAAAAAGTCTATGAAGTAATAAGTCATTTAGACGGTAATTAAAAAGAACCTTATATGGGTTAGTGAGAAGAAGCATGGATTTATGCAACTTTGGTAGGTATTATGGAACATTGGCAAGTATTTGGATTTCTTATTTTTGTAATAGTGTACTATTGCACTTAATGGTGCCTCTCCTTAAGATGATTTTTTATTTATTTGATTTTTGCCACTCTTTTGATGATTTACCCAAATGATTATAATCATTTATCTTTTTGACTTGTGCTTTTCTATTCACTCAGTTCCTTTGTATAACCTTTTGATTTTGTGCCTTCGCTATTTGCTAGTTCCTTTGTGCTTAATCTTTTCTTTATATAGTGAGTTAATTTGGGATTTATTCCTTCTTCTTGTCTAAGCTATTTTTGATAAATTCCTTATTATTATGTATAGGCTTTGTGCAAGGAGCCTTTGACAGTCTATGGAGATGGGAAACATGTTGAGAAATGGCAACAAGAAATTCCAGTTTAATTTTTTCTTGAATTAAATTCGAATTCTATTCTCATAGCAACTTAAAATAGTTAAATTAAATTTATTAAACTTACTTAACTTAGCAAATTCGAGTTGGAAGTCATGTATATGTTCTCCCTACTTTATAGAACTCTAGTGTGAGTTAATTGTGAGTTCTAAAATAGAATATTTAGTTTCATGAGTCAGTTCAGTTAAATTAGTTCTCAAACTAATTGAGAGAACTAATAGTGAGTTAACAATAGTGTTGATTGTAATGAACTCCACCAGTGCTACTCTAGTTAACTGAATATTTACTCATCAGAAACTCATGCATGTCGATTCTGATAAAGACGAAGTTGAGACTAAAGTGCAGGGACAGTGTACTATTTGTTTTAAATTTTTCTAAGTTTCACTAATAGTGCATGCATTCAAGAAATGGTCCTTGAGGGATTTCACTATTTTTAGAGGCTTTATTTCCCTTTAAATACAAGTTATCCTTCATAGGAATTACACACTAGAATACAGACATGGAGAGCTTGTGAAGAGGCTAAGCTTTGGCCTTAAGCTTGGTTATGAGTTGGAGATTGAATTTGCTGAGTGTTGGAATTGTTCTAGAGAGAACAAACATTGTAATTTCATCTTGATTTTCCAGATTAATACAAAATAGATAGTTGGGTTTTGAATTGTGGCTTTCCTCGAATATTTATCGTGTTATGTGCCTTTGATTCTCTTCCTCTATTGATTATTGTTTGCTCGATGTTTATGGGCTTCCGCTGTAAAAGGTAGAAGTAGATTCTTGTCTCTTGCTTTAGCAAATTGCATTAGCTTGTGAATCTAAAGGATTTTCTACATGGTATCGAAGCAAGATTGTTTTTTGGGCAGAGAGTTTGTAGAGCCAATCTGAGAATTTATGTGAAATTTTCTCAGAAACAAATTGCATATCTAGATTCATTGGGAAAATATACCCAAATTCCAAAAACATCGACCGAATCAGAGTTCGTGAGGGAGATATCGTTAATTTAAAATCAGCTCTCTAAAGGAGATTTAAAAGTTTTGAGTTTCTGGGTTACAGGTGAAAGTCGAATTTGCAATACATACTTTAGGATCGACATATGACGTTCCATGGGTTGATGTTTGAGTATGCCTTGGAAGGCAGATCGAATTTCATAGCTCGGAGGGTCAGGATGGAGGTTGTGCTAGAGGACAATGGCTTGAAGGAATTTCTTGAATAAGCAATTCCTAAGCCAACAACTATGGATGCGTAGAACATGGTCGAGTGGAAGAAGTGTATGGTGAAGGCAAGGTGGATAATCCTTAAGGGAGTTTGAGATCATATTGTCTCAAGTCTCCATGGAAAGGAAACCCTACATGTTATGTGGAAAACATTGATGGACTTGTATCAGAATAACAATGATCAAAGGAAGTTGGCACTGAAGGATAAACTCGTAAAATCAAGATGGAGAAAGGCGAGATGATTCCGAAGTACTTGACCAAGTTCACTCAATGTCAGGATGAACTTGGAAGTGTTGGAATCATGATTGTCGAGGAGGATATGGTGAGCCTTGCTCTTCTTGGACCCCCAAAGAGTTGGCATAGTTATCAAGACTTTGTCAATGGTTGGGAGAAGCTGCCATATTGGAAACGACTATGGTCGAATTTGATGCAGGATGAGATCAGGAGGAACACCAGGGATGGATCTTCATCAAAGACTGATGATGAAGAGAATTGTGCCTTAGAAATTAAGGCGAGGAAGGGGAAAGGTAAAATTTCTCATTCCAAATCAAATTCTTATCATGGAGGTAAGAAGAAGGACATGACGAAAGTTAAATGCTTTCATTGTCACAAGATGGGTCACTTTTCTACAAATTGTCCATTGAAGAAGTCCAAGGAGAATTCCTCAAGAGGAGCGGCGGGTGATGCTTTGCCCTCCCAATTCGAATTGGACTTTTCCCTCATTGCATGCATTGTTTCTTCAATGATGGGAAGTGTCTGGCACTTAGACAGTGGAGCTTCTTTCCACATGACTGGTGATAAAGAGTTATTTAGTGAACTGGAGGAGAAAGATCTCAAGATGCATATCGATATGGGTGATGACGGTAAGTATAGTGTTATTGGTGTGGGCAATATTACTTTTCAGAGGGAGCATGCGGCTCCACTCACCTTGAAGAATGTTATGCATCTACCCGAAATGACAAAGAAATTGGTATCCATTGTCATGCTTGAGGATAGAGGCTATGATGTGATCTTTTCGAAAGGAAAGGCATTCCTTCGACACATAGCCACGGTCAAGTAAAGAAGATAGGGATTCAAGTTCAAAATATTTATAAGATAGGGGTAGAGGATTGTGCTTCTTTGAGTTCAAAAGCAGAAAATATGTTGAGTCGAGACGTCGACGAGTTGTGGCATAGGCGATTGCGCCAATTGCATCATGGGTCTTTGAAGATATTGCAGCAAATCTTTACCGGTCTTCCCAAAGATATAGTTGATCAAGTTGATACATGCAAGGGTTATACTTTGGGAAAATACACCAAGTCTTCCTTTGGAAACAGAGATGGTCAAGTAGAGTCTATTCTAGAGAGAGTCCATCCAGATGTGTGTGGACCATTCTAGACAGCATCCACAGCCAAAAACAGGTATTATGTTATATTTGTTGATGACTATTCTCGTAAATGTTGGGTATTTTTATGCAGAATAAGGAACAAACTTTCAAAAAGTTTTGTGAGTTCAAAGAATTGGTGGAGAAAGATTCTAAAAAGAAGGTTAAATCTCTACGAAGTGATAATGGTGGTGAGTATGCCTCCAATGAGTTTAAGAACCTATGTGTAGGGGAAGGGATTAAACAAGAGTTGACAACACCTCATAACCCTCACCATAATGGGGTTGTTGAGAGGAAGAACAGGAGCATAGTAGGGGCAGCAAGGGTGATGTTGCATGATCTGGGCCTACCAGTACACTTATAGGCTGAGGCATGCAACACAACAATTTATGTTCAAAACCGTAGCCCACATAGGATGCTTGAGATGAAGACACCATAGGAGGCTTATTCCAGTAAGAGGCCAGATGTTGGTCACTTCAGGATTTTTGGGTCATCGGTTTATTGACAAGTGACCAAAGATGCATGAAAGAAGCTTGAGCCAACAACAAAGTTGGGGATATTTGTGGGGTACACTGATACATGCCACAACTATTGGGTGTACATGTCGACTAGTCGGATGACAATGGTTCGAAGGGATATCAGGTTCGATGAGGAAAAGGACATGCAAGTATCCCTTGAGAGGGAGCTTGATCTACATGCGAATGAGGAGCTTTTAGCCCCTAAGGTTGATGGGCCTCATATTGATGTGGAGAAACCACATGCAGAGGTTTAGAGAGTGGAGACATCCACTCAAGTAGAGTCTTCCAGAGAGGGAACAAAGTGAAATCGAGAGGCTGACAGATTTTTGGATGATGCACGGGAGAATGTGGGACCACCCTCTTCTCCGCGCAGACAGAGGAGGTCACTAGAGAGGTACACTGGATACATGGCACTTATGGGTGCATGTGTTGTGATAGAGCCATCTTCCTTTCAAGAAGTAGTGCAACAACAGGTTTGGGTTGATGCGAAAGTGGAGGAGTATGACTCCATAGCTCGAAATAGTGTTTGGGATGTGGTCCCAAGATTAGAGGACAAGTCATTTGTGAGCTCCCATTGGCTTTACAAGGTAAAACAAGTTGTAGAGGGTAGTGTGGAGAAGCATAAGGCTAGATTTGTGGCCCGTGGATTTTCATAGGTAGAGGGGATTGACTATGATGAGGCCTTTGCTCCTATTGCAAGGTACTCATCAATCAGATTTATTTTGGAACTATCAGCACATATGGGTTGGAAGATCCATCAGATGGATGTGAAGACTGCCTTCCTCAATGGCATGATTGAGGAAGATGTGTACATAGAGAAGCCCGAAGGTTTTGAAACCTTGGACCATGAGTCGCATGTGTACCGACTCAAGAGAGTGTTGTATGGTCTGAAGCAAGCACCCTGTGCTTGGTACACCATGATAGATAGCTACTTCACTGGGTTGGGCTTCACAAAGAGTGAAGCGTATGCGAACCTGTATCACATAGTGGTGGAAGGTAAGTTGTTGATCATTACACTTTTTGTAGATGATCTTATACTAAAAGGTGATGAGAAGCTCATAAATTCTTACGAGGACCTTGCAAGAGTTTGAGATGAAGGACATGGAGCTCACGCATTACTTTCCTGGCATGGAGGTATGGCAGGGAGATGGGGAGTTGTTTGTATCTCAGGGAAAGTATGCCAATGAGATACTCAGGAGATTCCACATGGAGAGCAGTAAACCCATGGAGACTCCTCTAGCTGGTAACTAGAGGAAGGAGGATGCTACTTAAGGGGAAGTAGTGGAAGCTACTCTTTAAAGGAAAATTGTGGGTTCACTCATTTACTTGGTGAACACACGAATGGATATGTGCTACACAGTTAAACAACTTAGTCAAGCGATGGTTAGGCCTACCAAGCTGTATTGGAAGGCGACAAAGCATGTATTGAGATACCTCAGAGGCACTACTTAGTTTGGGTTATGGTATAGACAAATAGAGGGAGTGAAGCTTCAAGGCTTCACTGATGCATATTGGGCAGGAAGTCCATCCGACAGGAAGAGAACATCAGGAGGGATCTTTAGTGTTGGGTCAGCAGTAGTTTCTTGGTACAACAGGAAATAGAGATTGGTTGCACTCAGTTTGACAGAGGCAGAGTACATGGCTGCAAGTCAGGAAGCATGTGAGGCTATCTTGATGAGGAAGATCTTGGTTGGTTTGTTTGGTCAAAAGATGGATCCGACGGTGATTTATTGTGATAATAAGAGTTGTATCAAACTCTCTAAAAATCTAGTCTTTCATAATTTGTCCAAGCATATTGATATTCGATATCATCATCTCAGATATTGTGTATTGAGGCGGATCATGTTATTAGATTACATTCCCAAGGAGGAGCAAGATGTTGACATCTTGACAAAGGCATTGTCAAGATGTAAATTCGAGTTTCATGGAGACAGGAATGGGGTAGTTGATAATCCCTTGCTTGTTGAGAGGGAGTGTTGAAAAATGGCAACAAGAAATTCCAGTTTAATTTTTCGTTGAATTAAAATATGAATTAAATTTGAATTCTATTCTCATAGCAACTTAAAATAGTTAAATTAAGTTTTTTAAACTTACTTAACTTAGGAAATTCAAGTTGGAAGTCTTTTAAAAGTCATGTATATGTTTTCCCTATTTTGTAGGACTCCAGTGTGAGTTAATTGTGAGTTGTAAAATAGAAGACTTAGTTTCGTGAGTCAGTTCAGTTAAATTAGTTCTCAAACTAATTGAGAGAACTCATAGTGAGTTAACAGTCAGTGGTGACACTAATGAACTCCACCACTGCTACTCTAGTTAACTGAATATTTACTCACCAGAAACTCATGCATGTCGCTTCTAAGAAAGACCCAGTTGATACTAGAGTGTTGAGACAATGCATTATTTGTTTTAGATTTTTCTGAGTTGCACTGATAATGCATGCATTCAGGAACTGATCCTTGAGGGATTGCGCTATTTTTAGAGGCTTTATTTTCCTTTAAATACAAGCTATCCTTCATAGGAATTACACATTGGAATAGATACTTAGAGATCTTGTGAAGAGGCTAAGATTTGGCCTTTAGCTTGCTTATGAGTTGGAGATTGAATTTGCTGAGTGCTGGGATTGTTCTAGAGAGAACAAGCATTGTAATTTCATCTTTATTTTCCAAATTAATACAAAACAGATAATGGGGTTTTGGGTTGTGGCTTTCCCCTGATATTTATTGTGTTATGTGCCTTTGATTCTCTTCCTCTATTGATTATTATTTGCTCGATGTTTATGGGCTTTCGCTGTAAAGAGTAGAAGTAGATTCTTGTCTCTTGCTTTAGCAAATTGCATTATCTTGTGAATCTACAATATTTTCTACAAAATAGACATGGAGTTTCTAGTTTGTTTCTGATTTGGTAAGTTGACAACTACAACATAAATATTGGTCCATTGTTTTGCACTCCAGGTTGCTGGAATTAATATGGTACTGTTTTGTTTCACTTCTCAAACAAAAATTAACAAAAAACACTTCCTTGAAAATCCTGAAGGTTGAAGGCCTTACGCGACTTATGGAAGCATGTTGGTCCTTTCAATCTTGGGAATCCTGGGGAATTTACAAAGTTAGAACTAGCACATATAGCTGCTAATCGTTTTATACTTATTCATACTAGAAAAGAGTTGTATATTTTTCTATGAAATGGCTGATTATTATTCATGGAGCATGCAATGGATTTAGTCTTGTGGTTCAGAAGGTATTTAGTTTTCTTGGTACTTGCCTGCAAGACGATATAGGAAATTCAATTGTAGACAATCCGTCCTTCATAATTAGTGTGTTGGTCAAGGGAAAATCTACAATTCCCATATTTGGAAGCTTGAACCTTATTTTTTCTTGGTGTGAATAACAATTGTTGCTTTATTTTATTGCAGGTTGTAAAGGAGACAATAGAACCTAATGCAAAGATTGAGTTCAGACAAAACACGGAAGATGATCCAAACAAAAGGAAACCTGATATTACTAAAGAAAAATATCTACCTTGCTGGGAACCCAAATTGTCCCTAAGAAAGGGTCTTCCCCTAATGGTCGAGGATTTCCGTTGTCATGTTTTTGGAGATGAGAAGGATGGGAGTGTAAAGAACAAACATACCTCTCTGAATGACAGCTGAAATATCAAAATTCTCTGCACCTAGACAATGGGTGTCTAATTGCATAACATGGCATTATTAACATGCAAGGGAATATCTTGTGCACATATCACAGTTGATGAGAAGCCCGACTAGAGTTCTTTTAGATTAGGTTTATTCATTCATTTTCGGCATATCTCCTATCTCAGTTTCTATAGAATATGTTTGCATGATTTATATTCTGAAGTTATGTAATAACATTAGGCTCTTGATAATTTAACCAGTTATTTGAAAGATCCCAAAGTAACTCGTGTTATTAATATTAATTTTGTACATGTGCATTACAACTCTATTCAAAAACTTTTAAATATATACACCTCTATTTAAAAAAATTACAACCATGAGAGAATCCCAAAGCAACTAGTTTTATTAACCAGTGCCATGTTAACTCATTATTGTTCTTTTTCGTTACCATTTCCAAGAATTTCATGTTCCCTTTGATTTGAATTTGACCTTTCCGTGAGCTCAACCTTTTTGAGAGATTTCTCTCCAAAATTACAATATCTTCTTCAACCATCCAACACGTGAAAATTCAATACATGTGGTTTGACCGCTGTGATTTTGGTTAAATAAAATTAATTTTATTTTATAAATTTGTCAAATTTTGACTTACATTTATTGTTCCATTATCATTATATGTGTTGTAGCATCCATTGTCATTTGAAGTTTCTTAATAATATTACAAAAAAAAATAATAATAATAAAAGAAAAAAATCCAATATTATGTATGGGTTTCTAAAAATTCAAAAAGATCTAAACGCTAGAGTATTATTTTGTTGTTTAAAAAAAATCGACAATGTAAATGGGCCTGACCCATTTACTAAAGTTCACGCAGGTTCAAGAGGTGCAATCAAGTGATAACTCGATAAGCACATTGAGGTGTGTTGTGGGGAAGCAACGAGCACGAAAATTAATTCAAGCTTAACCCACGCAGTTGACCGTGATGTTGGCATGGTTGACCGTGATCTACGGCCTGAGATTACTATGGGGGTTCAACTCTGATAAATCTCTCGTACTTTCCTTACCCCCGCACTTGGCCACCCAAATCATTTTGCTCCATGTTGCTCACTCCACATCTTCCGCCACCTTCCTTCGTTAATCGACCACATCACTCATTGTACCCCGTCACCTCATCCACCACTCCATTAATACACAACATTTATTGCATATTTTTTCCCCCGTTTGGTTATTGTATATAATCAAAGTGTAAAAGAGAACATTGTATTAATCATTCGCTTGTAAAACAGAGCAACTTCTTTTCTAATTCAATTTTCCGAGTCAGCAATTGCCTTCAACAAATGTATTCCGATTCAACAACTATCTTCAACAACTGTCACCCACCAGACAACATGGCCAAGAAAGTGGTTGAGTGGGCCTATGACCCTCACCAAGTTATTTCCAAGAGGAGGATGGAGAATGGTTATTCATCATTTGTACATGAGAGTAGACCAGAAACAGAGAAGATGGCAAATGAAGGTTTACAGGTCACCCAGGGGGCGGAGATTGAAAATCGTGGCATTTCAGAAAAGGGTGCCAAGAGGGCTAGAGAAAATGTTATTGACTTGGATGAAGAAGGAGCAAAAGCAGCCAAAAGAGCTAAACTTTTGGATGTAGTGCATGCAACCCAACCTGGCCTAATAATTCAATTAGGAGAAATAAAGGGTGCGTTGGCCTCTCCATCTTCCAGAGAGCCTGCTCATGATCAGGTTCCTTTAATTCAAAATATGTTTTCTCAAATTGCTAAAAGAAATAAAAATGTGCAAGTAAATATGTTATGCTTCTTAACCTGCAAAGTAACACCGAACAGAGAATATGCAAAGAAAAGATACCCAGAACACAGAATATGCGAAGAAAATATACCCAGAACATAGAATAGCAATGATTTTATTACTCCGAGAGAGATGTTCATAGGCCTCTTCGAGGGGGCAACCTCCAATAGAGCAGAGCTCGAATACAAAACAAGACACGATACTCCTCGCAGGGAGTCTCTATCCTTTATATATGACTCATACATGCAATACCATGGGCCAATACCGTGGGTTTTATTAATACCGTCTATCTAATACTACCGCCCATTTGCAACTAACTGTGGTCCCCTCATTAATTGCGGGTTAACCACTTACAAATATTAATATGGGCTTTATTGACTCTTGACTATGACGTGATCCCATGACATGAATAAGGGGGTTAGGGTGGGACCCTAACATGCCCTCCCCCTTAAGACTAGCCTTGTCCTCAAGGCTGAAGCTGCGAAAACTGCTGAAGAATAGTGGCTGGTTCCCAAGTTGCATCTTCCGGAGAGGTGTCTTTCCATTTGACGAGGACCTCTTTAATCATGCGGCCGCACAGGTGCTTGTCTCGTGTGTCTAGAACCTATTTCGGTTGAAGCCAGATTGACCCTTCCTCGTCCAATTCTGGTAGGCTGGTTTGAACTCGACAATTGTTCCCAATCACTTTCTTGAGGCACGATACATGGAAAACTGGGTGGATTTTTGCTGTAGGTGGCAAAGCCAGCTTGTAAACCACTTCTCCAATGCGCTGAAGTACTTGGTAGGGTCCATAGAATTTTGGAGAGAGCTTTTGACAACCCTTGTCTTTGAGTGATGTTTGCTTATAGGGTTGCAGCTTCAAAAAGACCTGATCCCCTTCTTGAAATTGGCGCTCTGAGCGATGTTGGTCAGCCTGTTGCTTCATACGGTTATGAGCTTGACGAAGATTCTTGCGTAGGTGAGCGAGCATGGTCGCGCGGTGTTGTAGGAGTTGATCCACGGCTTGTACTTTGGAGCACCCCGTGAGATAAGAAGTAGGGGAAGGCGGAAGTTGACCATAGACTGCTTCATAGGGAGTCATTTTGGTGGTGGAATGATAGTTGGTGTTATACCACCATTCCGCCAGAGGTAACCACTGTACCCAAAGGTGTTGCTTTTCTGAAGTGAAACACCTAAGGTAGGTTTCTAGACATTTGTTGACTGCTTCGGTTTGACCATCTGTTTGCGGATGATATGAAGTACTGAGTTTGAGTTAAGTGCCTTATATTCTGAAGAGTTCCTGCCAAAAATTACTGGTGAAGATTGGGTCGCGGTCGGACACAATAGAAGTGGGCATGCCGTGCAATTTGAAGATCTGATCCATGAAAGTTTGGGCAACCAACGTTGGTGTAAATGGTTGGGGTAGGGCGCAGAAATGAGCATACTTGGACAGTCGGTCCACAACCACCATGATGACTGACTTGTTCCCAGACTTTGGAAGACCTGTAATGAAATCCATGGAGACCTCCGTCCAAATTGACGCCGGAATGGGCAATGGTTGTAATGTGCCTGGTGTGTTGACTGTTTTCCCTTTGTGGCGTTGACAGACGTCACATTCTGCTACGAAAGTAAGGATGTCCTATTTCATACCGGTCCAAAAGAATGATCTTCTGGTGCGCACATACGTCTTCTGAAAGCCCGAATGTCCCGCAATGGGTGATGAGTGCAATTCTGCCAAAATGGTACTTTTGAGGGTGGATGTTGGTGATATTACGACTCTGTCCTTGTAGCGAAGAATATCATTCTGCCACGAGTAGCCCTTGCTGGAATTAGGATCCACCTGCAATTGAGAAATAAGTTGGGA
>APFE031204205.1:0-12920 GCA_000404065.3 Pinus taeda | reverse complement strand
GGGCATCAGGCTAATTGTTGTCAAGGTGGAGATTGTTGAGATTTTCTGTTTGGAGTAAGATAGGCAAAATATCAATTGATGACAACAATAGGAATCAATTCCTATATTAGCTCCAGGTTGTTGGGAGATGATTAATGCCTCCTATATTTGATGTGAGTGAGTTAATGAGGTTGTTAGATTCTCTTTGCTATATAACAGGCAACCATTCAGATGTTTGCTATCAGGGTGAGAGTTTTGAGAGGATTTAATTATGTAATCTCCTGATTGATTAATAAGATTGCCGATGCCGATGTTGTGTGGACGTAGCCCAGATTGGTTGGGTAAACCACATTAAATTCTTGTGTCTTTATGTGCATGATTGATCTGCTGTGTATTTTGTTTAATTTAGCTAAGCATATGATCTCCAACAAGTAAAAAATAGAATATATAAACAAATAGCCTAAACCATAAAGCTTAGGGAAATGAAAACCCTAGTCTCTGTTTTTGCAGACACACTATAAAAAGATTTAGAGTTGTTGAGACTTAAGACTTTCATAATCATGACCCTCTACTGAAGTGGAACCTTAAATACCAACAAAAGTAGAGTAAATTGAAAAAAAAGATAACTAGAAATCGAGTTCAAAGAACAAGCAAAGAATATACCCTAGCCGAAAGTATAATAGAACGTCATACTTGAAAAAAGAGTAAACCAATAAGCAAACATACACAAGAAGGAAATATAAGAAATTTAGGAATTCACTCACCAAATGAAGAAAATAAAAGTTGATAGCATCAGAAGTGGAGGTAAAAGGAAAATATACCTATGACAATGGGATGGAAAACTCTGCCTCCATCACCACTTACATTCAGAGTCATTTAGTTGCAGACTGTGACAAGAAAGGGATTAGTTTAAAATTGCGGGATTCTCGGAGGTTTATGAAAAAACTTTAAAATAACAAAAAGTTTACCTTTCAATATGGAAGCAATAAAGCTAGAGTATTTAATACAGGGATGGAAAGAGGGCATGAAATTTTGGTTAAATCCAAATGGGCAGCAGTGGAGAATACTCTACAGAAGAGAGAGAAAAATCATTAACAAAATAGATAATTAACACTACTGAAAGTAAAACCAAATGTGACAATTATATCTGACGAGAACACAATCTCTTAACATGTCAACCGGCATGTTTGAAACACTATGAGTTGACGAGAGTAAAACCTTAGCATTCAAAGTTAGACTCTCATCTGTAGGTAGAAGTGCAAAATGGGAAGGTTGGATGGAAACCCCGAAGGTAGTTACACATCTACCTGACAGAAGCTATTTCCACCATTCGACTAAAACAAGGACATGTGTACAACAAATCGATTAAAACAAGGACATGTGTACAACAAAGATGTGGAAACACAAAGATATTCTTACCAATTTTATATAGTTGGACCGTCTAGAAGATTCTTTTATACTAATGCCAATAACCATTGTGCATAATATTAATTCATAAACATTTTTTATATGTAACCGAAGTTCCAAGCTTTAAGTTGTGATACTTAATGATGTTAATCCAATATGCTCAGGGTCAATTCACTCCTACCACAATTTGTATCAACCAAATGTAATCTCGATATAAGGCATTGGGAAATTTTAATTGACTGTATAATGTTTTAATACGAAGATAGTCGAACGAACATTAATTAAGAGTCACCTTTATCATGGACACAATTAAAATAGTATGGTTTATGTAATGAAGAAAAATAATTTGAAACAAGAATTTATCATCAAATAAATGTGTTTAATGAAATAATAGAGACTAATTTACTTATTCTAAGAAAGGAATTTTTACTATAAAAGATTTTGTATCTTAGAAAAAATACTTTTAGTAAAAAGAATATTTTACTTATAATTTCATAAATTAATATTGCTAGGGTAAAATCATTATGTTAATAGAGAGACATGACAAGTGGTATCAAAGCTATAGGTTCAACTTTGAGGCTTAAAGTCTAATGAAGAGTTAAAGGTTTAACAAAATTATTGTTGATATTATGTAGAATTGTGAGGTAAAGAGAATATTAAGGGGAGACATGACAAGTGGTATCCGAGATATAGGTTCAACTCTGAGTCCTAAAGTCCAATCAAGAGCTAAAGGTTTAAAAAAATTATTGTTGATATTACGTACAACTGTGAGCTAAAGAGAATATTAAGGGTAAGATCACCTGATAGATATGATAGGGAAGGAGATGAGACCTAAGTGAACTTAGGAGATAATGTCCCTCTTATAGCTTAATTGTTGGAAATAGTGAAAGGTTTAGAAAGTGGAAGTAACTCATAGTAAAATAATTTTTAATGAGGCTGATAGATAAGGTACACTTATGAAGAGGGATTTAAGCAATTTGGAAGATTACTAATTTTAAGGCTAAGAAGAGAGGTTTCATTATTATAGTATATGAGTTTTATTCAACAAGACTTAAGAAATCCTGATAGAGAGAGAGACCAGAAGATTATTATAACATGGTTAAATTGGTGATACAATTCCAAACAAAATCGTTATGGACCAAGACCCAAATAGGGTGGATTGTATGAAGCTAGAGGATAGACTGTTATATTATACCATTCTTAAGTAGTAGCTAGAATGAATATTGAAACTCAGATAATCAAGGAAGTTGGTTAAAAAATAAATTTGTTAAATAAAAAAGAACTTGGGGTCAAGCATAAGTGGTTTAATATATAAATTTGAGTATTGGTTACTCTGTCTATACATAGAACCTATTAATAGCTAATATTTTTTTAATGAAATACGGTGACCAGGGCCATAATAGGTAATTATAAAAGGAAATACCTCTAAAAAATGATGAAATGGGAAGAGGTATGGTGGTATGGCAACACCCTTTTAGCATACTTATATATGGAACTATGATGATGGAATTGTGAATATAGTGGCTATCTATATACGTTGTAAATTGTTGTTATGTTAAGAAATTTTTTTATGGTAGATTTGAACGTAATCATGATAGTATAATTGGTAAAGTAGATCAATATTGTATCATATGCTGAAATCCATGATTAAAAGAATCCCATATGAGAAAAACAACAACAAAAAAATGGGTAGAATTCGAGTTGGAAACTTATATACTAGTAAGACAAAATAATCAGAGAATCAGGTACCAATTTATACATAATATAGAAGATATTACTATACTTAAGAAAGAAAAGAAATATTGTTGTGTATGACTGTGTATACTAAATCATTATACCTATATAATATGGGTGAGGAAAACAATAGTCAGCTGAAAGTGTACCCGATAAACATTGATCAGATTCGATCTTGTAAGGAGAATATGAAAAATAAGTGTTGTCTATATGGAAGGTTCAAGCACTACAATATCACATCGAGAATCAACAAGAAGCTGTCCAACTCTTAAAGGATAGCCTCAGTCTAGTACATAGTCGAATGTAAAAAAGAGGCATATCGACATCGTAGTGAAAGAAGTTTTGATGTAGGTGATAGGGTAGTTTTACGGCTATAACCATACAAAAAAATGTCCCTCATAGCAAGCCACAAAGGATAATAAATTATCACCTAAGTACTATGGTCATACAAGGTGTCGCAAAAGATTGGTACTATGGTCTACAAATTCGAGGTGCCTACATCTTCCTGAGTACACCCAATTTCCCATGTTTGATGCTTAAAGAAGGTTATGAGTGACAAGCTCCCAATTTAAAAAATATTGCTAGAAATTGAAAAGGAAGGAAAAATCATATTAGAGCCTAAAGAAATCACAGAAAAGAGAACTTGTAGCTACGAAATTGCTCAATTTCAGGGTATCTCACTAAGTGGATGAACTTACCACTGAAGGTTCCACATGGGAGGATGACAATTTTATATAGGAGCATCAACAACTATTCAAATGTTTAGGAAAACACATTTTTTGAAGGAGAAGGGAATGTTAGGTCCTTATGATAGTATTGTAGCCCCCTTATTATTATTTTTGTCCCCATGTAGCTCCCATATTGTTATTGTTGTGCCATATAGAAGCCCATTGTTGTTATTATTATGCCCTTACATTATTGTTGTTATGTAGTATTAAGTTATATTGTGACCATTTAGACTCCTATATATACCAATGAGACCTTATAATTTGAATCATCCAAGAATTGTTCATTTATGTAATGTAAAGGAGGTAGCCTCCCCCACCCACCCGAGGATGCTACTTTTCAAGTCGTAGATCTATATTTTCTTTCATTTTTTGATTTGGTTCTAGAACAAAATCAATCAGTCAGCATAGTCCCCTACCCTAACTTTTAATTATAATAAAATAACACTAAGTATGACTAATGAGGGTCCGATAAGGGAAATTGAGAAACATACAAATATATATAACAAATTCCTTTAAAAAAAGGATAGTTTATCTTATAAAAAAAAATCGATAAATAATTGTAAGGTAATATTGAACATAAACTAGTATGAATTGTGTGCGTTATTCTTACAATAATCCCTGCAGTAAAAGGGAAAAGCAATAAATTATAGGGTTCAGAACCTGCGAGAATTCTTTACTAGAACTATAATAATTTACAAATATTAGTAAATTAAATCTTGTGATAAAAATATTCTCTATCTTAAGTCTACATCTAGAAATTTTAATTCATAAAAAAACCATACTCATTTAGACATTATTGACAAAATCACAATAAATAAAATAGTTGACGAATGATATAGTTAAACTAATATTTTTTCTTTCCAAAGAACACATTGAGGAAGAAACGATAATCTCATAGAACTTGAAAAATGTTATTTGGAAAGAGTCGGAAAAGAGAGCATGCAATAAGCATACATATAAATAAATAATAGTACATAATTTTTTAAAATATAAAGAGGACAAGGGCTCTTTAAAAATAATTTTCGGTAGGGTCCATGCTCCAGATCGATGGGCCATAGTAAAAAATAGAATATATAAACAAATAGCATAAACCATAAAGCTTAGGGAAATGAAAACCCTAGTCTCTCTTTTTGCAAACACTATAAAAAGATTTAGAGTTGTTGAGCCTTGAGGCTTTGCATAATCATAACACTCTACCGCAGTGGAACCTTAAATACCAATAAGAGTAGAGTAAATAGAGAAAAAAGATAACTAGAAATCGAGTTCAAAGAACAAGCAAAGAATATACCCTACGTTATACTTAAAAAGGAGTAAACCGATAAGCAAACACACACAAGAAGGAAATATAAGAAATTTGGGAATTCACTCACTAAATGAAGAAAATAGAAGTTGATAGCATTAGAAGTGGAGGTAAAAGGAAAATATACCTATGAAGATGGGATGGAAAACTCTGCCTCCATCACCACTTACATTCACAGTTACTTTAGTTGCAGACTGTGACAAGAAAGGGATTAGTTTAAAATTGCGGGATTCTCGAAGCTTTATGAAAGAACTTTAAAGTTAAAAAAAAGTTTACCTTTCAATATGGAAGCAATAAAGCAACAGTATTTAATACAGGAATGGAAAGAGGGCATGAAATTGTGGTTAAATCCAAATGGGCAGCAGTGGAGTATACTCTAAAAAAGAGAGAGAAAAATCATTAACAAAATAGATAAATAACACTACTGAAAGTAAAACCAACGGTGACAATTATATCTGACGAGAACACAATCTCTTAACATGTCAACAGGCATGTTTGAAACACTATGAGTTGACAAGAGAATGACCTTCGGGGAATGAATTCATATAATCTATAAAATAACAAATTTGTAGTGAAACCTTAGAATTCAAAGTTAGGCTCTCCTTTGTAGATAGAAGTGCAAAATGGGAAGGTTGGGTGGAAACCCGGAAGGTAGTTACACATCTACCTGACAGAAGCCATTTCCACCATTCGATTAAAACACGGACATGTGTACTACAAAGATGTGGAAAGACAGATATTCTTACCAATTTTATATAGTTGGACCGTCTAGAACATTCCTTTATACTAATGCCAATAACCATTGTCCATAATATTAATTCATAAACATACTTTATACGTAACCGAAGTTCCAAGCTTTAAGTTGTGATACTTAATGATGTTAATCTAATATGCCCAGGGTGGAATGAATCCTATCACAATTTGTATCAACCAAATGTAATCTCGATATAAACCATTGGGAAATTTTAATTGACTGTATAATGTTTTAATACGAAGATAGTCGAACAAACATTAATTCATAGTCACCTTTATCATGGACACAATTAACATAGTATGGTTTATGTAATAAAGAAAAATAATTTGAAACAAGAATTTATCATCAAATAAATGTGTTTAAAGGAATAATAGAGATTAATTTGTTTATTCTACGAGGAATTTTTATAAGGAGATTTTGTATTTAAAAAAAATACGTTTAGTAAAAAGAAATATCTTACTTGTAATTTCATAAACTAATATTACGAGGGTAAAAATCATTAAGTTAATAGAGAGACATGACAAGTGGTATCAGAGCTATAGGTTCAACTTTGAGGCCTAAAGTCCAATTAAGAGTTAAAGGTTTAACAAAATTATTGTTGATATTATGTAGAATTGTGAGGTAAACAAAATATTAAGGGGAGACATGACAGGTGGTATCCAAGCTATAGGTTCAACTCTGAGGCCTAAATTCCAATCAAGTGCTAAAGGTTTAAAAAAATTATTGTTGATATTACGTAGAATTGTGAGGTAAAGAGAATGTTAAGGGTAAGATCACTTGATAGATATGATAGGGAAGGAGATCAAACCTAAGTGAACTTAGGAGATAATGTCCCTGTTACAGCATAATTGTTGGAAATAGTGAAAGGTTTAGAAACTGGAAGTAACTCATAGTAAAATAATTTCTAATGAGGCTGATAGATGAGGTACACTTATGAAGAGGGATATA
The DNA here is from genome assembly GCA_000404065.3 of Pinus taeda. Lineage (NCBI taxonomy): Eukaryota > Viridiplantae > Streptophyta > Pinopsida > Pinales > Pinaceae > Pinus > Pinus taeda. The sequence continues at coordinate 6,070 of APFE031204205.1, read as the reverse complement.
AGTAATCTAGAAAATTACTACTTTTAAGGCTAAGAAGAGAGGTTTCATTATTATAGCATATAAGTTTTATTCAACAAGACTTAAGAAAAACTTATAGAGAGAGACTAGAACATTATTATAACATGATTAAATTGGTGATATAATTCCAAACAAAATCGTTATGGACCAAGACCCAAATAGGGTGGATTGTATGAAGCTAGAAGATAGACTATTATATTATACCATTCGTAAGTAGTAGCTAGAATGAATATTGAAACTCAGATAACTTTTGAAGTTGGTTAAAATATATTGTTAAATAGACAAGCACTTGGGGTCAGGCATAAGTGGTTTAATATATAAATTTGAGTATAGGTTACACTGTCTATACATTGAACCTATCTATGGCTAATATTTTTTAATGAAATACAGTGACCATGGCCATAATAGTTCATTATAAAAGGAAATACCTCTTAAAAAATGATGAAATGGGAATAGGTATGGTGGTATGGAAACGCCCTTTCAGCATACTTATATATGGAACTATGATGAAGGAATTGTGAATATAGTGGTTATCTATATACGTTGTAAATTGTTATTATGCTAACAATTTTTTTTTGTGGTAGATTGGAATGTAATCATGATAGTATAATTGATATAGTAGATCAATATTGTATCATATGTTGAAATCCATGATTAAAAGAATCCCATATGGGAACAAAAAAAAATGGGTAGAAGTCGAGTTGGAAACTTACATACTAGTAAGACAAAATAATTAGAGGATCAGGTACCAATTTATACATAATACAAAAGATATTACTATAACTAAGAAATAAAAGAAATATTATTGTGTATGATTGTGTATACTAAATCATTATACCTATATAATATGGGTGAGGAAAACAATAGTCAGCTGAAAGAGTACCCGATAAACATTGATCTGATTCGATCTTGTAAGGAGAATATGGAAAATAAGTGTTTTCTATATGGAAGTGAACATAATTGGGATATCATTGGTCAACAAGAGTGGAATCACTTGAAGTTACTACACCAGTACCATTATAACTCTATAACCATCGAGCAAATGCAATAGGAGGAAAAGAAGAAAAGCCTACGTCAGGGAACTGGTCCCTTATAGGTTAAGTCTAAATCTTAAACATGGAAACAATGATTATCAATGAAGTAAAGACAGGTAGAGATGGTTGCACAAAAATAAGGTATGTTTTAGAGGAAAAAGAACTACTAGTAAAAACGATACTATAACAATCTCCTTGTAGTAGTACTTGAAATTGCAGATTATGAATTATAATTATACATTTAATATTTCAGGGAATTGTGAGTGTGAATGGATAATGGATGAGATAGAGGCAGGATGTTAATTATATCAAAAAATGATTAATTTTGTAAAGTAAGATGTGAAGGAAAACTAGCACAAAAAGTTGGAACTTAAATTTATCTTATAAAAATTTTAGTAGAGCCAAAAAGGTATTCCATTTTTGCCTAGGGAAGCATTGTGAGACCTAAGGGTTATTTCAATTGGTCGAATCTCGATTTTTAAAACCACTAATGCACCATAAATACTAAGAATGTTGGGAGACCTTCACTATGAATACTCTAGTTTGAGAGTATAAACACATAAAATGTATGCAATATGCTCCATAGGAAGGTAAATACCTATGAAAAGTGTCCAGAGAAGGGTGGATAACTTTATATTATGTAGGATAAAGTGTAACACTAACATAGAAGGTACCCGATTTAACATGTGTTATAAATGTAATTGGATACACAAAATATTTGTATCAAAGAAGAAACATATAATAGAAGCATAACTCAAGTACGATTATTTTAAATATTGTAACTTATTATTTTGAGTAAAATCCCATAGCAATCATGAGTAACTTTTGTCTTGAGAACCAATAATATTTTGGAAATGATAATCATATGTTTACTATGAAAAGAAATAAAACTTCTGGAAAATCCCAAAAGGATTCCCTTGTGACCTCCTGAATTGAGGAATGTATTGAGTTACTTGTAGTCTAAATTTTCACTTATGTATATCAAAACATCCTAAATATTTATGGCACAAGCATGGCCAATAATATTTTTGTTTTTCATGGAAAGAAGAAGTGTGAGTAAGGAGGTAACTGTGCGGTATAAATACAATCTAGCTTAAAAACACCGATAAAAATTTGCAGAATTTTGATAAAATGGGATAGAATATTACAATAATTTATTGTGATAACAAACAAAAATAAATATTTTGAGACTCCCGAATTAAAGGTGAGAGTAATAATAGTATGTTTCTTGTGCTCAGAGACATAAAAGCACAGAGACATCTGGATCTACTTATGAAAATATTTATAAAATGATAATATTTACACCAACATATGTAAAATGAAATTGATCAAGGCTAAAATTGAGAGTGTAAACAATAAAATGGTAAATGGGAATTATCTTAACCCTAACTTAAATGGCACATCTACTTATGCAATGAAAACATGACGCATGATAATGTCAAATATATCTATCTATCTATCTATATATATATATATAACAATTCCATGCATTTGACATGGTTATCATCTATCATTAAATATGAATACTTATGGATTGTATGAAAAGAGTAATATTTTGACAAAAGGGAAGTCCCACGAAACATGGCACATGCATTATGGTCATCGCAAAGAAAAAGAGGCAGTAGAGCTTGGTTCACATGAATCGAGATGGTAGAGTCTCTATATTAAATGTGGTAATGTGTAAGTGTTGAGTCATTTTTATATGTGCATTTATTGTACATGTGTGTATGAGAACTATTGTATTGTTCTTTGCCTACATGTCATGTTATTGTGATTAGATAATTTCAAGTAAATAAAATTGTGTTAAGAAATGATGGAATTTAGTTGATGCCATAAGATGGATATGTGGGTGGTAATTTAACTCACTGGACTAATTTAGCGGAATTTTAAAAATTTATGAGTTGGAAAGAACTTAGTATGGATGCCAGATATTATCGCTAAGAGGATGATAAAAGCCAAAAAATTAAGGAATGTTGCAGTGTGGAATCTTGGTTTATCTCTAAGAGAGTATAACTGCTGCAAAGATGGACTTAGCTAAATTCAGTAAAAAAATAGGAAGTAATTTAGCAACCTATAAAATGACAAGAAAAATAATTTATCCTAAACTATACTAATGCATAATTAATACATATGGAACATCTTAAAATTAAGCTAAAATCTACCTTTCTGATAAGTCACTAGTTTTTATTGTCATGAAACCAAAGAAAATAAAATGTTTCTTAAAACATTATTATCACTATGTAAATCGAGCAAATGGGAAAGATATCTCCATTCTATGAAAAATTAGAATGGAACCACATGGTTGGTTTCATATCACTCAACATAGCCATCGGACATGTACAAGAAAAAAAAAAAATTATTGTTATTGTCAATGTGCTTAAATTAATGTTTCTAACTCTTATTTAATATAGATTCCCAATCTTGGGTGGGCTATGAAGCATGATGATGAGCCTTATGGGTACACACTATTGACCCTTGTAGGGTACATAAATAACAAATAATGATGCATACCAAATAATGACGCTTCTGTAGCACAGATGAGAACATGTTGTAAATGAAATGTAGAATTCAAAAAAGAGTAAGATTTACCCTGGTAATCAAACCGTCACTCAAAAGAAAGTGCAATAAAATCACTTTCTAGCTCAAAAGGCGGCTTGAAAACTGACGGATGAAAAGAAGGTTGATTTACTCTTTTGATTTGAAAGAAGAGTGGAATATGAAACACTAGGGACAATGTCCCTTTTAAAGTGAGGGGAGATGTAATACCCTAGGTAACCTTATTCATGACATTCTTTTAATTTTGGTTCAAAAATGAAAATGAAAAAACAAATAACATGTGATAAATATTATCATATGAATATTATAAGATAAATTCTATGCTATATGATAATTTGTGAAATAAATAGAAGGTTGTCCAGTATAACTAAGCCCGAAAAATCGGCGAAAATATTGGAAAGTTGGTTATATTGGAAAAAGAGAATGAGACTAATATTATATTCAAAACACATGGAGAAAAATAGAGGGGAAAAGAGGGGAAAATAAGAAGGAAAAAGGCGAAAGATAAATGCCTAGGCTCTAGAATTAGCTAATATTACTATGGGAGAGAAGGATATTAACTATCAAATGCCACTCGTGAGAGAGAATGGCTGGTGGGAACCCTCTTAATGAGCATGACACTGCTGGAGGGTTGCAAAAAATATCATGTATTTATGTTACATTATTTTTAGTCTCTCTGACTGTTTTTGGGTGCGCCTCTTGGGTAAATATCCAGGAAGCTAGCTGACGGTTTGTTACGCCATGACAACCATCTATTTATTTCCCAAGATATATTAAATAAATTCTAATTGACTTATACTCCTCTCTAGTTGAATTCAATGTTGTATGTTCCTATTGATAAAGGATGCTTTCAAGTAATTATAAATTATATTTATATATTGTATATGTATAAAAAAATATGCATGTACAACAGGTCTTTAGGAATGAAGAAAATATACCTTTTTCTGAGAAGAATAATTCTTTACGACGAGAACCATACTGGGAATGGTAAATAAAAGGAATTTTAATAAGTACTGATAAAGGTATTGAGAAAGAACCTATAAGGACTTCGAGAGGGAAGTGTATGTAAATACTGACATGAACATTTTTATTGTATGAAAACTGTATAGTTTGGGTATTAAATAAATTTTCTATAGGTAAATAGCTAAAAGGAAAAGGTTGCAATTAGTCCTTAAGCAGTCAGTAAAGAGGAAATCAACGACTCAGGATAGTCCCCAAACCCCAAATATATATAACATAAAAATATATATAACATGTTATTTAAAAAAAAAAACAAGATATTTTACATCTGTAAAGCAAGCCCAATAAACAACTGTAAAGTATAATATTAAATAGAAACAACTTAGTATAAATACCATGCTTTAGTATTATTTCTAATAATTATTGCAGTAAAAAGGAAAAAACATCGAATAATAAAATTCAAAACCCTCCATAATTTACTAGAAACAATAATTTATAAATATTAATAAATCAAATCTTGTTATAAAAATATTATTTGTCTTAATGCTACATCGAAAAATTATGATTTATAAAGTAGGCATAACCATTTAGAGCCTATTGACTATATTGCTATAAAATAATAGTAAAAAAAAGGATAAAATTGAACTAATAGTTTTTTTTTTAATAGAGAACACATGGAGAAATAAATAGTCATCTCGTAGAACTTGACAAATTTATTCGAAAAGAGTCGAAAAATAGAGTATGGAATAAGAAAGAAACTAACAGTGTACATTCATATAAATAAATAACATTAGATGATGGTTTAAAATATAAAGGGGTTGACGACTCTTTAAAAACCATTTTCCGCTAGGGTGCATGTTCCAAATCGATGTGTTGTAGCCAAAAATAGAATATGTGAACACATACCTAAACAATAAAGCTTAGGGAAATGAAAACCCTAGTCCCTTTTTTGCAGAAAGATTATAAGAAAGATTAGAACTCTCGAGCCTTAGGACTTTACATAGTTGCGACCCTCTGGTGCAGTGGGAACCTCGAATACAAATAAAAATAGAGTAAATTCAGAAAAGACATGGAATATGAGCTTGAAGAACAATTAAAGAATATACTCTCATCGAAATTATAATAGAACGCCATGCCCGAAAGTAGAGTAAACCTGTTACCAAACATACACGAAAAGGAAAAAGAAGCGCGTTGGGGTTTCACTCATGAAATTAAGAAAATAAAAATTTCTACAACCATAAGTGGAAGTAAAAGCAAAATAAACATATGACGTTCGTATGAAAAGTTCTTCCTCGATAACCACGCCCATTCACAGTTACTTTAGTTGTAGATGGTTGCAGAGAAGGGATTAGTTGAAATTGGTCTGACACTCGAAGATATGTGGAAAATCTTAAAAAAAAACAAATATTTACTTTCGGAGATTAACAAAGCCTTTCACTATTGTTTCCTATCCCTATGTTATGTTTCCTATCTCTATGTTAAAAACCTTCCGAGCACTCCTT
>APFE031204194.1:0-10725 GCA_000404065.3 Pinus taeda | reverse complement strand
AAGATAATTGGAGTAATTAGGATAAAGTGCCTTGAGAAAAGCAATAAGAGGGATATCCAGCTCAACCTTATTGGATTTGATATCATGCATTATAGACTTTACTTCAGATGCAAGAGCAAGAGGATCATTATTTTGCAGTTCAAGAGTGAAGAGTTCAATCATGAGTTAGACAACTTCAAGTGTAGAATGTGAGCCATAGAGTTCTTTCAGCTTTTGTAGGGCTTCAAAGGCAGTTGAATATGACCAAATATGGTGATTCACCTCTTCATTTACAGATGCTGCAATTAATGCATAAGCTTTGTTGTTCTTGTTTTCCCAAATGACGAGCTCTTTGTCTGAGGTAGGTTGTACTGGGTCATTGTCTCCTTCTCCGACACACACTCCTTTCCACAACTCATTGAAGATGAGGGTGTGTTTTATCATCCGGGGTCATTCAGGATAGTTTTCCTTGCCAGTGAGAACTATTCCTACCATGGAGATGATTGAACGCATTCTGTAAGAAAAAAATTACTTCTACTGATAGAAAACAATATATATGTTATACCTTCCACTTCTCAACCATATAACATATCACCATAAAAAACTAAATAAAATTTCATGTCACATTCACTCCTCTTTTTTTTAAATAATATATTATCACTCCATAATATATTATTATTCTTACACATGAAATTCACCGCACCAATATTTTCATGTAAAAAATATCGGACCAATCTAAAAAGTGATTTAAAACTGTGCTGGTATCAAACAAAATGGAATACCATGAACACATGAAATAGAAGCATTCGAACCTTTTTTTTTTTAAACAACAGCATTTGAATGATTTAAAAACTGTGCATTTGAAATGTTACCATTCAACACTCCATATCATTCAAATGTTACGCTTCCGCTGCGCCAACATTATACTCGTTCAATGAAACAATATTCATGATATGCGCCACCCAATAAGAAGCTACACCATTCATGAATATGCACCGCACTAGGAAATGTACAGGCAACAAACATATTTAAAACAGCAGCAAGCCTATTTATTTGAAATATTCAAAGCATATGTCAGCAGCATTCAATAGTTTTATACCCAGCGTTCAAAATTTATGAGATTTTCGCAGCAGTAATTTAAAAAACGCGTTGGTAACAAAACGAAATCAGGCAGCATTCAAAACTTATTCCGCTGCAACCAGGGCGCACACACCATTCCATTACCATTCCGTTGAGACCACTAATTTTGAATGCAGCACAACACGAATACACCTTTTAACACACCATTCACAGTCACTTCGGGCAGGGGTACAATGTCTCGGCTCATCAACGCTGACGCTCAACACGCTTCCACTACCATTCAATATCATTACCATATGACAATGTTTAATCGGTGAAATATACATTCAATCCAACATGATTTTCCATCCTTAACGAGCCATAATAGTTAGCTCTCTATATAAGTATTGCATCTAACGTGTACATGTAGGGACTCCCAAACACAACTCCACATATAGCAATGGGAACCACATCTAGTTCTACATCATAAATAAAATCAACACTGATGGAAAATCTAATATTGCACCATTTTTGTACCTTCGGCTCTATATACTTATTTACCTATCCTAGTAGATATGGGTTTGGATGATCATGAACTTCCAACCCCAAATTCTTGACCAAATCTACTACAGTGAAATTTTTCTGCAATCTTGAGCAAAACAAAGCATCAATATTGGTCTTCTTAACATATATCTTTATATGGAAGAGTTTGGTCATTTTTTTCTCTTCCTGTTACTAAAGGCTACTAAGATTCACCTCCTTCTACACTAATGTACAAATGATATTGTCAACCACATTCGAGTTGCTTTCAAATTGGTTGTTTAAATCAATGGCCCTGATATTATTCTTCTTATTATCTTTATTTTTGTTCTTTACGTTCAACTCTAAATGCAACTCCTGCCACTTCTACTCTATGTGGCCATCATTGTTGCAATGGTTGTTGGGATAATTGTACTGGTGTGTTGTGGCTGCCATATTTTTTAACTTTTCCTTATTTTTACTTCTTATTCCCCTCCAAAGAGGTGTCATATTTCTCCTTTTGCTTCGATCTACTTTATTGCACTCTCTTTAGGCCTGAGTTCTCCAAGTACTCTGCTTGCACACAAGCCTCATCCACTAATTTGGTGAACATCACTTTCTCCTATAGATGGTGGTGCAAACCCTCTAAATATTTGAGAAGAAATTTTGGGTTGTTTTTGGAGATACCAAACATTATGTCCATTTTTCTCAACTTTGTGGTGTACTCCTACACACATTTCCCTAAATTATGATTGAAGTAGTGCCACTAGATCCATTAGTCCTCTATGTACCCAACAAGGTAAAATTATGACTTCATGAGGATTTTGCAGTCCTCCCACTTAGTCGCTAGAGGATCTCTCCCTGACCTTAGGGTCTTCGTGTGTCATTCCCACCAAGTTAGTGCTTGACCCTCTAATTGGAATCACACAAATAACATCTTCAGTTCTTCCTCACTTTGAGGGATTCTAAAATAAACTTCCAATTGCTGAAACCATTGATTCAATTTCATAACATCAATCTCACCATGGTATGGCTTGATATCATCCTTTACTTCCATTTTAAACAGGGATTGTGATTGATTCACGACACTCGAACTAGGTTGATCTTTTTCAAGTTCCTTCTTTTGTTGATTCTTTCTTTCTTATCGATCTCATGATCCACCTTTTGATTTATCCTCTGCATTTGAATCCCCATCTTGTCATAGTATCCCAAGCTTATATCTATGGGCTTCCATGAGGGGGTTTACATTGCGATGTATAGCTGTGCTTTGTTGTTCGAGCCCCAAAAATTTGACCTCTACAGGACCATGAGAGCCATTCACAAATTTGTTGTTCACGATTACGATTTTAAGAATTTTGGGCCTCACTGATCTATTCCACCAAAAATATTCACAAAATACACAACGAAACCTACCATTGATACCAATATGTTCCATAAACTTTCGTGGATATTCCATTACACAATTTGTCAAAATAGATTTGATAATATTATATTTAAAATGTGAAAGTTGAAATTATTACAATTTTATTATATTTCTAGATCTGTAGATTTTATTGTGAATAGTGAATGCATTGAAATGAAAATTAAAAAATAAAAATAAAGAAAGAAAAATAAGGTTCACACACACACACATTAGACATAATATTTTCTCTGGGAAACCCTTTTAGGATAAAAACCTAGTCAAAGAGTGAGCCTGCACCGCCCTCTTTCTCTGTCTAGATATTGCTATGAGTACAAAGAATTATGGCCTATGGTTTGCTACAATGCACAAACCCTCTCTATGCGCTCTACCTCCTATCTCTCTTGGTTATTTTTACTTAGATATGGAACAAATGCCCTCAAAAGAATGGAATCCCTTTTCCTCTTTGTAGCCCAGTTGTATGACAGACTCATAGCCTACTAGTGGTTAAGTCTCAATACCTCAACTCTTAACCAAAGTTACAACATATACTCTTATAGAGTCTTTTACATCATAATCACATGGATAGCCCCTTTTCCATGAATAATGGAGGCTGACGCAACATCCTTGGGAAGATATCTAGGTGAATAGTAATATGGAAGATATCTAGGTGAATAATAACTCCCAAACTCAGATACATTAGAAGGCCCATTTCATGATGGCCTCCATCTTGGCAGGATCTATCTTAGATTTTCTCTGCCTATCACATACCCGAGATACACCAAAGACTATCATTCAAACTCACAATTCGTGATATTTTCTAGTATTTGGTGCTTCTTTAATGTTTCAAATACATTTATGTCAAATGTGAGATGTGCTCCTCCCAGGTAGCATAGCACTATATGACAGTATATCATCCAAATAGACAATAACAAGTGAGTATATAAAGGGCACAGTGCATCATTGATCAATCACATAAACCTAGATAGTGCATTGCATAATCCAAACTCCATGACTAACTACACATACAAACCTTTCCTGGTTTTAAAGAAAGTATTCCAATTATCTTCTTCTTTGACTCTAACCTGGTGATATCCAAACTTTAAGTCCATCTTGGCAAAGTATTTTTCTTACTGCAACTTTCAATAAATCATCTATCCTGGGCAGGAGGTATCTATTCATGGGCATGATTTTATTCAATGCCTTGTAATTTATACACATCCTCCACATCTTGTACTTCTTTGGCACAACAATGATAGGTGACCCACATGGTGATTTAAATGGTCTAATGACAACTTGTTCTAGTAGCCACTATAGTTGTTTTTTCACCTAACTTGCTTCTAAAAGAGACTACCGGTACAGTCCAATGTTTGGTAATGGGGATTCTAGAAAAATATGTATGTCATTCCCCACTTCCCTATTATACGACAATCCTTTAGGATCTTCGAGCACATCCATGTATGCCTGTAGCAACTATTTTAATTGTTGTTTCTATTTATTAGTACACCCCTCAAGGAACGTCTTGCCTCTTACTTACTCTTATACATATCGATTTTGACTTAAAAACAATAAAACATAATTCTTCATGAACAAATTATACAATTAAATGATGTTATAGGTGATGTTATGACGATTAAATTACACAATTCAGAAAAAATCTCATAATTGGTTGCCAAAAGCTAATAAGTAAGCATGGAAGTTGAGCAAAATCTCATAGTGGGTTTGTAAAATTTCATAATGGCATGATATTTATACATGAATTGTATTTTCTTAGTTCACATTGCATTAATCTTATCTTCCAGATCCTCAAACCTTCAATAAGGAGCCAAGGGACAGGGAATCACAAAGAAACATCCTTTTGCTAGTAGATTGGAGAAAAAAATAATTGGCTTAGAGTTTGCTGCATATTGTTGAATGTTGGACATCAATATTAATGTAATTAAAGCTCAAGTGACAACTAGAATTGTTTCTTTCTCATGATACAATGTTATGTCATGATTATTACACAACATGATTTTGTGGCTAAGGATAAGAGATCTAGCTCTTAGAGCTAGGAGTATTATAACGTATTTCAAGGCATATCACCCATTTCTATAAATCTATTAAGTATAAAGTGATATAACTATTGACTAGCTTGAAATATAAATATGTCAGACAAAGCTGAAAATACATTATCAACCTAAAAACATGAATTCTTTGTTATTTTATAACTCTCTTGTATCAATATCACATTTTAATCTACCATCCTTTCCCTGCTACCTTCGTAGGCTTCATGGTATATATCTCAACAAATTAGCTTCTTTTGTGTCTCGTTCCAAGAACTCCCTCTCAATCAAATCTTCAATCCGCCTTTTAATTTGCGTGAAATCTACCTTGAATAGCCGTTGAAGTTCCTGAGCACATTCACTCACAAGTATTTTGTATTGTAAAGCCCTTTTTGCCTTCATAATGCGTACTATCGATGCATCAATAAGAAAACGTCTGTCCTTATGAATATCCTCCTCCTCCGATGATTTTTTCTTCTCGCTCAGCAGTGGCATTGGAAGTTTTATCTTCCCTTTTTTGTCTGTAAAATTAAAATTGATTTTGAAGTCATCTGATGCAGTTACCGTGGTTGTATCTGGAACCTTGAGAAGAATTTTATACTTGTCACAGGCCAGTGAATACATAAGTCCATCAATTTCTTCCTCTGCCAAATTCAACTGGTTTTTGATGTTGGAATAACTCAACTTTTCAGAGGCATTGAACAACAATAATATTTCTGTTTGGCAAATTGTTGCTATCAGTTTTATTGATCTTCTATCAAACTTACCAATTATAGTACAGGATCCCAAGGAATATATCCATTTAAGTTTTTGATGTTGGGCTTCTGCGGAATAATAGTCTGTAAATGCTTCAACACATCTAACCATCTCTGGAGGTAAATTAATGTGAGGGCACTTGTATGTTGGCCAAAATTTAGTTGTCAGCACTGTAGCTGTAAACTCTAATCCAAGATGTATATTTCTATTACTTTTAAGATATGTTTCGAAATTACTTTGTCTCTCCTGCGATCCTGTCCAATCCGTTAGCATGCCAGCAATCTGTGACGTTAATTGACCACCACATTTCTGTTTCAGCTTCGACAATATGCTCTGCTCATGATCAATATTTGCACTTTTGCCGAGCAGAATTCTACGGGTTAGTTTTTCCTTGTAGGATTCAACAAACAGATCTTTATCCCAGATATACTCCACAAATTCCACCACATTTTCAATTATATCGTCCCCTCTTAGCTTTTCATTACTGCTAACAGTATCACAAAGTGTAGCCAGCCATTCGGCACTGGTACTTCCTGCAATTCCTTTATTACAGATCACCTCAAATACTTCTTTTAAAGCCCTGGAAAAGGCAGTGTTCTGTTCTGCATATTTCATATATTGGTCACGTAATTCTATGACCGTCCTCACAAATGCAGACACATCCTGCAACAATAAGTTTTTATCCATTCTCCCTGCATTATTCTGCATTACAGCATCTTCAAATTGTTTAACAGGTGGTGTTACTTCACTAATAACATGCTGCTTAAAAATATTCGCAATTGATTCCCAGCCATTGGGTACTCTATCAAATAAACCCCCCATCATCAAAATATCGTTATATCTATGTTCCCTGAGCAACGCAAGGCATCCTGAATTTTCATCCTCAACAAAATGTGTAACGTAATGGGAAAAGAGTGCATCTTTCAGTTTGTGAAATAGCTTTTGCTCGCAAATATCTAGCAACTCTGGCAAATATCTGGCAACTTTTTCCTTCTGGCGTATCACATATTCATCTACCCTTGACATATAGTCCGTATAGGAATTTTGTAAAAACCATGAAGCAGCCTTCCGAGAATAGATATCTCCAGTATGTTCCAACATGGCCACTTCAAAAACATTTGTATAGAAATCCATGTGAACCTCCAGAAAAATGGCCGCAACATCCTTCAAAAGAGTCTCATTTCTAACTGGCTCTCCTTCTTGCTCTTCGTCAATAACAACAATCACTGATTTCTTCACATTATTTCCTATTTTCCCCAAAACCAGGTCTCGGAAGTACATGATTCCAACTTCTCTGACTGAGGGAAGACGATACTTATTAGTGAAGTAGCGATCTAAATATTCGAAGAAAACAACCTGCATATAACGGAGCATCGCCTTGAAAATTTTCCAGCGTTTTGTTGGAAATTAATTCCAACTGCAAATCTGATCTTCAGAAATTAATTTCAGATTGTTCGGTGCCGCAAAAGTCCACTGATATTTTGAGCATTAAATTCAGAATTAAATCCCCTGCAGACAACCAACTTGTTTTTGCTGAAAAGGCATCACCGCCTTGCATCGCCGCCTTCTGCAATAAATACGCAGATAAAGATCAGCAGATATTTTTACTTAGTTTATTGCTTAAAACAGATATTTATTTTCCTATAAATGTAACGCACAGCAGTTCTGTTAAATAATCAGGCAATGCAAAAGATTTCTGAACAGCAGTTCTGTTTTCTGTCTGAGTGTAAGAAATTTTAGAACAGCAGTTCTGTTTTTAAGTGAAGGTTAGAAGAACATAGTGAGTCTCTTCTGTAAATGCACAGTAGTGCTGAACCTACGATTTTCTGAGTTAGAGAAAATCGATTTCTGGAACTGAAGTGTTCCTTTTGTAACAGCTAAGTTTTCTGTATCAGTTTTGTTTACAGTTCATAAATACAAGTTTACTGTTTCGCTGTTTTTCAGTTGCTGTTACACCAAGTGTCAAAAACACTTTGATTTCACTCTGTAAGTTTATTAGTGATTTGACGCCCTTGTTTTAGTTGTTGTTACACCAAGCGTCAATTATCTCACTGTAAATTTATAAGTAATTTTGACGTCCATAAAGTGACTTGGCGTCAAAATCATGTTGCCGTTACACCGAGTGGCTTGACGTCAAAATTGCGTTGCTGCAACACCACGAGCAGCGTTGCTGCAACACCAATTACAACAACACAGTTTTATGTTTTTTTTTGTTTTTTCTGTGTTAACAGAATCAGAGTATTTGTCTGTGTTAACAGAAACAGAGTGTTATTTCCTGTTGCTGCAACACCGATTCCTGTTGCTGCAACACCAAGTCCAGAGAACGAAATTTTCAGTTTTCTGAGTAGAAACAGAGCAGTTTTAAATTGTCTGTTTGTTTAGGAATTTAGCAGAAAATTCCATCATATGAGAGAGTTATTCTGGGATGTTTGTGTGTTAAGGAATTAACCATTAAAATTCCAACATGGTATCAGAGCTAGTCTAGGCACTCAGTGAGTCAAAAACATAGGTTGTTTTTCACTGTAGGAGCTGTAAGAAGTTCAGTGAGCAGATTTTTTCCAGCAGAGAAAGTTTTTGCTTGTTTTTAATTTTACAGTCAGCATCTTTTCTTTTAAAATGGCAGATGCTGGAACAGGTTTGACAAATTCCCAACTGCCACAGTTCAATGGGAAAAATCACAGTGATTGGTCCATAAAAATGAAAGCATTGTTTGCTTCTCAAGGAATATGGGAGCTGGTTGAAACTGGCTATGCTGAACCTGCAGATGCAACATCGTTCGCTGCTTTGACAGTAGCAGAAAGAGACCAGTTGAAGAGTGACAAGAAGAAGGATGCCAAAGCCCTGTTTTTACTCTTCCAATCAGTACATGAAAGTGTCTTTCCACGGATTGCCGCAGCAACAAAGTCCAAAGAGGCATGGGATACTCTCAAAATTGCCTATCAAGGCATGGAGAAAGTGAAGACCGCAAAGTTGCAGATGTTGAGGAGAGACTTTGAAACACTCAGCATGAAGGAATCTGATACAATATATTCATTCTTCACTCAGGTTATTGGGTTGATAACCCAGATTAGATCTCATGGTGAAATCCTTGAAGAAAGAAGGATCGTAGAGAAGATCTTGAGATGTTTATCCTCAAGGTTTGAAGCTGTTGTGGTAGCAATAGAAGAAACAAAATATCTCCCACAGTTCACGGTAGATGAACTCAGTGCTTCTCTTATGTCTCATGAACACAGACTGAGTAGAGGAACAGATTCCTCTTTTGAGTAAGCATTCAAGACTCAGATATCTTTCAGCCAAAGAAAAGGTCGAGGCAGAGCAAATAACAGAGGTCGTGGAAGAAGCCAAAACAGAGGCAGAAATTATCTTGCAAGCACAAGCAGAAGAAGCTGCAATCAGAACCAAGATGAAGGTTCAAGCAAACAGCAAGCTCATGGACAAAGGTATGACAAATCCCAAGTCCAATGTCATTATTGTAAGAAATATGGGCACTATGCCAATGAATGTAGGAAAAAACAAAATGACATGAACAGTAGGCAGAATGTTAATTTTGCAAATGAAGAAAATAAGAACTCAAAGAATGTGCTGTTAACATGTAACATTGCACAAGACAAACAAGATGTTTGGTTCTTAGACTCAGGTTCTAGTAATCACATGACTGGATATATTGCAATGTTTGCCAATCTGGATGAAGATGTGAAATCTGAGGTAACAACAGGGACTAATACTAAGATAGCTGTCAAGGGTAAGGGCAGTGTCAGTATCCGAGCAAAAAATGGAGAACAGATGATTGTGCCAGAGGTATACTATGTAACTGGGCTGAAATGTAATCTTTTGAGCATTGGGCAGCTCATTGACAAAGGTTACAACGTGTTCTTCAAAGATGATATGTGTACAATCAGAGATATACCTCCAAGTAAGAAGATCATTGCACAGGCGCAGATGACCAACAATAGAATGTTTCCTCTCAAACTCAGGGCAGCTTTGAAGGAATGAAGAACTATTGTAGCTGTAACACAAGAAGTCTTTCAGGAGCAAGTGAAAGATGAGAATTGGTTGTGGCACTTGATATTTGGACATCTCAATTTCGGAGGCCTGAATTTGTTGCACAGAAAAAGAATGGTAAAGGGATTGCCATTGATTGAAAAGCCGGACAGCCTTTGTGAAGGCTGCATCTTGGGCAAGCAGCACAAAGAAAGCTTTCCAGCAGGAAAGAGTATAAGGGCAAAAGCACCCTTGGAAATTGTCCACTCTGATGTGTGTGGACCGATGCAAGTACCATCACTTGGCGGAAACATGTATGTTTTAACTTTCATTGATGATTACACCAGAAAGACATGGGTGTATATGCTGAAACAGAAGAGTGAAGTGTTTGAGAAATTCCGCCACTTTAAAACTCTTATTGAGAAGCAGTGTGGGCATTACATCAAAGTGCTCAGAACAGACAGAGGAGGAGAATACATCTCCCAAGACTTTCTGCATTTTTGCAGAGAAAACGGCATACAAAAACAGTTCACAGCAAGGTATACACCTCAGCAAAACGGTGTTGCTGAAAGAAAGAATAGGACCATTCTTGACATGGTCAAAAGTATGCTGAAGGCAAAACACTTGCCTCATGAGTATTGGGCTGGGCAGAAGCTGTCACTTGCGCAGTTTACATCTTGAATAGATGCCCAACTAAAGCTGTCATGAACAAAATACCAGAAGAAACATGGAGTGGTCAAAAGCAAACTGTCACTCACATGAGAGTATTCGGTTGTGTGGCTTATGCACATGTACCAGATCAGCTAAGGAGAAAGCTTGATAGTAAGGGGAAGAAGTGTGTGTTTGTTGGCTATTGTGATGAGTCTAAAGCATGCAAACTCTATAATCCATCCACTAAGAAATTGATTGTAAGCAGGGATGTGCAGTTCATTGAAGATGAAGCTTGGGATGGAAGCTTAGAGAAGACAGTGAATGTGAAGACAATTG